>WNGS01000690.1:10074610-10087400 GCA_020271785.1 Procambarus virginalis | reverse complement strand
ACCCACCACAGTGTACAACAACACCCACCACAGTGTACAACAACACCCACCACAGTGTACAAAACAACCCACCACAGTGTACACAAAACCCACCACAGTGTACAACAACACCCACCACAGTGTAAACACAACAACCACCACAGTCTGGTCTTCACCCTGAACGACTCTGACATAAGAGAAATCGGTTTTGAGGCCCAGTAGGAATGAGCGACCACAGTGTATTGGTGTTTGAGTACCTGATTGAAGAAGGGTTATTGAACTCGAGGAGGGATACCGAAACCAAAAGGTTAGCATACCGAAAGGGAAACTATGAGGAGATAAGGAAATTCCTAACAGATATAGCATGGGAAACAGAGCTCAGGGAAAAGACGGCCCAAGATATGATGGACTACATCACGAAAAAATGTAAGGACGCAGCAAACAAGTTTGTCCCAGCCCAAAAGGAAAACAGTGAAATGAAGATGAGAAACCCATGGTTTAATCAGAGATGTAGGCTAGCTAAGCAGCAAAGTAAAGGGCATGGAGAAACTATAGGAATAACAGGACACTGGAGAGCAGAGAAAGATACCAGAATGCCAGGAACGAATATGTCAGAATGAGAAGAGAGGCAGAAAGACAATACGAAAATGACATCGCAAGCAAGGCAAAGACTCAGCCTAATTGCTGCATAGCCACATCAGGAGAAAAACAACAGTAAAGGAGCAGGTATGAAATTAAGGTTGGGCAGAGCCTAAATTGCTGCATAGCCACATCAGGAGAAAAACAACAGTAAAGGAGCAGGTTATGAAATTAAGGTTGGGGCAGAAGGATTCACTACAAACGACAAGGAAGTGTGTGAGGAACTGAATAAGAAATTCCAAGAGGTCTTCACCTTAGAGCAAGGAGAAATCCCAGAGATAAGAGAGGGAATAGCTAACCAGGAACCACTGGAAGAGTTTGAGATTACCAGCGGGGAAGTAAGGAAGTGTTTACTAGAGTTGGATGTGACAAAGGCTATAGGCCCAGATGGAATCTCCCTTGGATACTAAAGGAAGGAGCAGAAGCACTGTGCCTCCCACTCTCCATAGTGTATAACAAATCACTGGCAACAGGGGAACTGCCAGAAATTTGGAAAGCAGCTAACGTAGTCCCGATATACAAGAAAGGGGATAGACAGGAGGCACTGAACTACAGGCCAGTGTCCCTAACCTGCATACCATGCAAGCTGATGGAGAAGATTGTGCGAAGAAAGCTAGTGGAGCACCTGGAGCGAAAGAACTTTGTAACACAGCATCAACATGGATTCAGGGATGGCAGGTCCTGCCTCACAGGGTTACTTGAATTCTACGACCAGGCAACAAAAATAAGGCAAGAGAGAGAAGGGTGGGCAGACTGCATATTTTGGATTGTCAGAAAGCCTTTGATACAGTGCCACACAAGAGGCTAGTGAAAAAGCTGGAGATGCAGGCTGGAGTGAAAGGGAAGGTACTCCGTTGGATACAGGAGTACCTAAGCAACAGGAGACAACGAGTCAGTGTGAGGGGTGAGGTCTCAGATTGGCGAGACGTTACGAGTGAGTCCCGCAGGGGTCAGTCCTTGGACCTATACTGTTTCTGATATATGTAAATGATCTCCCAGAGGGTATAGAATCGTTTCTCTCAATGTTTGCCGATGATGCAAAAATTATGAGGAGGATTGAAACGGAGGACGATAGTAGGAGGCTACAGGATGACCTAGACAGACTGAGTGAATGGTCCAACAAATGGCTGTTGAAGTTCAACCCGAGTAAATGTAAAGTAATGAAACTAGGCAGTGGAAATAGGAGGCCAGACACATGATACAGAATAGGAGATGAAGTACTTAATGAAACGAACAGAGAGAAAGATCTAGGAGTTGATATCACACCAAACCTGTCTCCTGAAGCCCACATAAAAAGAATAACGTCTGCGGCATATGCGAGGCTGGCTAACATCAGAACAGCGTTCAGGAACCTGTGTAAGGAATCATTCAGAATCTTGTACACCACATATGTAAGACCAATCCTGGAGTATGCGGCCCCAGCATGGAACCCGTACCTTATCAAGCACAAGACGAAGCTGGAAAAAGTCCAAAGGTATGCCACTAGAGTAGTCCCAGAACTAAGAGGCATGAGTTACGAGGAAAGGCTGCGGGAAATGCACCTTACGACACTGGAAGACAGAAGAGTAAGGGGAGATATGATCACAACCTACAAAATCCTCAGAGGAATCGACCGGGTAGACAAGGACAAACTAGTCAACACTGGGGGGACGCGAACAAGGGGACACAGGTGGAAACTGAGTACCCACATGAGCCACAGAGACGTTAGAAGGAACTTTTTCAGTGTCAGAGTAGTTAACGAATGGAATGCATTAGGCAGTGATGTGGTGGAGGCTGACTCCATACACAGTTTTAAATGTAGATATGATAGAGCCCAGTAGGCTCAGGAATCTGTACACCAGTTGATTGACAGTTGAGAGGCGGGACCAAAGAGCCAAAGTTCAACCCCCGCAAGCACAATTAGGTGAGTACAGTGTACACACAACAACCACCACAGTGTACAACAACAACCACCACAGTGTACACAACAACACCCACCACAGAGTACACAACAACCACCACCACAGTGTACAACAACACCCGCCACCACAGTGTACACAACAACCAACACAGTGTACAACAACAACCACCACAGTGTACACACAACAACCACCACAGTGTACAACAACCACAGTGTACACAACAACAACCACCACAGTGTACCACAACACCCACCACAGTGTACACACAACAACCACCACAGTGTACACAACAACAACCACCACAATGTACAACAACACAACCACAGTGTACAACACCCATCACAGTGTACACACAACACCCACCACAGTATACAACATCACCCACCACAGTGTACACAACAACACCCACCACAGTGTACACAACAACACCCACCACAGTGTACACAACAACACTCACCAGTGTACACACAACACCCACCACAGTGTACACACAACACCCACCACAGTGTACACAACACCCACCACAGTGTACACAACAACACCCACCACAGTGTACACAACAACACCCACCACAGTGTACACAACAACACCCACCACAGTGTACACAACACACCCACCACAGTGTACACAACAACACCCACCACAGTGTACGCAACAACACCCACCACAGTGTACACAACAACACCCACCACAGTGTACACAACAACACCCACCACAGTGTACACAACAACACCCACCACAGTGTACACAACAACACCCACCACAGTGTACACAACAACACCCACCACAGTGTACACAACAACACCCACCACAGTGTACACAACAACACCCACCACAGTGTACACACAACACCCACCACAGTGTACACAACAACCACCACAGTGTACACAACAACCACCACAGTGTACACAACACCCACCACAGTGTACACAACAACACCCACCACAGTGTACACAACAACATCCACCACAGTGTACACAACAACACCACCACAGTGTACACAACAACACCCACCAGAGTGTACACAACAACACCCACCACAGTGTACACAACAACAACCACCACAGTGTACAACAACACCCACCACAGTGTACACAACAACAACCACCACAGTGTACAACAACACCACCACAGTGTACAAAAACCCACCACAGTGTACACACAACACCCACCACAGTGTACAACAACCACCCCACAGTGTACACAACAACACCCACCACAGTGTACACAACAACACCCACCACAGTGTACACAACAACACCCACCACAGTGTACACACAACACCACCACAGTGTACACAACAACACCCACCACAGTGTACAACAACACCCACCACAGTGTACACAACAACACCACCACAGTGTACACACAACACCCACCACGGTGTACAACAACACCACCACAGTGTACAACAACACCCACCACAGTGTACACAACAACACCACAGTGTACAACAACACCCACCACAGTGTACAACAACACCACCACAGTGTACACAACAACACCCACCACAGTGACAACAACAACACAACCACTACAGAGTAACAACAACACCCACACAGTGTACACAACAACAACCACCACAGTGTACACACAACACCCACCACAGTGTACAACAACCACCACAGTGCACAACCACCACAGTGCACAACAACACCCACCACGGTGTACAACACAACACCCACCACAGTGTACACAACACCCACCACAGTGTACACAACAACAACCACCACAGTGTACAACAAAAACCACCACAGTGTACAACAACACCACCACAGTGTACACAACAAACACCACCACAGTGTACAACAAAACAACCACCACAGTGTACAACAACCACCACAGTGTACAACAACACCCACCACAGTGTACAACAACACACACCCACCACAGTGTACAACAACACCCACCACAGTGTACAACAACACCCCACACAGAGTACAACAACAACACCCACCACAGTGTACACAACAACAACCACCACAGTGTACACAACACAACCACCACAGTGTACACACAACCACCACAGTGTACACAACAAACACCACCACAGTGTACACAAACCCACCACAGTGTACAACAACACCCACCACAGTGTACAACACCACCACCACAGTGTAAAACAACACCACCACAGTGTAAAACAACACCCACCACAGTGTACAACAACAACCACCACAGTGTACAACAACAACCACCACAGTGTAAAACAACACCCACACAGTGTACACACAACAACCACCACAGTGTACAACAACACCCACCACAGTGTACACAACAACAACCACCACAGTGTACACAACAAAACCACCGCAGTGTACACACAACAACCACCACAGTGTACCACAACAACACCACAGTGTACACAACAGCAACCACCACAGTGTACACAACAACAACCACCACAGTGTACACAACAACAACCACCACAGTGTACACAAAAATAACCAACAGTGTACACAAAAACAACCACCACAGTGTACACAACAACAACCACCACAGTGTACACAACAACACCCACCACAGTGTACACACATCCACCACAGTGTACACACAACACCCACCACAGTGTACAACAACACCCACCACAGTGTACACACAACCACCACAGTGTACACAACACCCACCACAGTGTACACAACACCACCACAGTGTACACACAACACCCACCACAGTGTACACAACAACACCCACCACAGTGTACACACAACACCCACCACAGTGTACACAACAACACCACCACAGTGTACACAACAACACCCACCACAGTGTACACAAACACCCACCACAGTGTACACAACAACACCACCACAGTGTACACAACAACACCACCACAGTGTACACAACAACACCACCACAGTGTACACAACAACACCCACCACAGTGTACACAACAAACCCACCACAGTGTACACAACACCCACACAGTGTACACAACAACACCCACCACAGTGTACACAACAACACCNCAGCTCTTGAATTTTATATATTCAAAGTTTGAAGAGTGTAACAGGTGATTAGTGAACTATTTACTCGTCCTAAACCCGGTTATAAGTGTCCACTTTTCAGATAGATGTAATTGGTGAGAATAAAAATGGTTTTGTGTCAGAAGATGAAACTGATTTAGGTATCACATGCATGTGTGTCAATTAAATTACTTCAGGGTCACATTTACTTGCGTCATAGGATTCAATCCCCTGTGAGGAGGATTGGCCGAGAACCAGTCCTTAAATATTTACTCTCCCGTTACCCAGCAGGAATCAGGGACCTGATTGGAAACCAATTGGTGAAACTCTTGTAGGCCATAACTTACCATGAGCTATGGGAAGGGAAGGCTCTCAGCCTGCTAATAGGAAGTCACAAGCGTCTTTCCCTGTACCCATTGTTTAGAAAATAACACCCACACGTGGCAGGAAGTCCAGTGAGGGGCAGAGGGGAGGGGCAGAAGGGCCTTCAACACGTGTAGTGGTGCAGCCCGTCCTCCTAACGTCCCCCAACGCCGACAAACTGCAGTACTAATATACCCTTATCCTAACTTACAGAGGACCCAAACAGAAAACGGGACAGAATGTCAATTTCGCGAGCCGCTAACCATTTTCCAGTACGGCAATTTTTTGGCCGTAGGTAGCGTATACGACGTCGAAATGCGACGTTCTATGGGAGGACGAGCTGCGCGGTGATTCCACCATCCCCTAACCACTAACCTATCCCCGGACACGGGACGTGCGGCTAGCCGGACTCAGCAACAGCTGATTCGCCTCCTCCATTTTTTGGTCAAGAGGCAGTTATTTGGCATAGCCTCAGCCCGTTCAATCGGTCTGCCACTCCCTACAAAATGCAACCGTTTGGCCTAACCGAAAACGTACGAGCACCATCACCCTACCCTAACCTATCCAGGCCGATGCATAGAAAACGGAGCGGCCAACGTCCTACCGTTGAACAAGAGTAACGGGCTATCGCCGTCCCACCGTTGAACAAGGAGGTAACGGGTCTATAAACGTCCCCACAGGTGAACACCGTTGAACACGGAGCAAATGAGTCCAAAACACGCTAGTGTGAGGTCGTAAAGCTCCTCCTCCACTCTTATGGTGGCAACTTCCGCTTCCTGTGTACATGTTTACCCGTCCCTCTTGCTCCTGTGTAGTGGTGGTCGTCCCTCTTGTTCCTGTGTAGTGGTGGTCCCTCTTGTTCCTGTGTAGTGGTGGTGGTCCCTCTTGCTCCTGTGTAGTGGTGGTCCCTCTTGCCCCTCTACTGTACTTCCTGTCAGGGCTCTACTGTGCTCAATGTTAACACTATAGTGCGCGTCCTGTTAACCTGGCACTGGCACAGCGGGCCACCTGTGGCACCATTGTAGTGCCGAGAGAGGTCGGCGTAACGTCCCAGTAACCTGTTACTTACTGCTCTTGGCTTATATCCCCCCCCCCCCCCCCACGGCCGTCACAGCTGCAGCTGGTAGCCTATCTGACAGCACCGGATGACACACGAGGCTATCAGGCCGTCATATATCTGCCTGCTGTTTCAGCTCCATTTGTGCAGCTTAGTTCACCTTCGTTTTTTCTCTCTCTTTTTGCTCAGTCATAGAAACACATGACACAAGTAGTGTCTTCTGTGCATTATCTTTGGTCGTAATTCTTTTCCTGCGCTTCAACAGGTCAGAGACCTTTGGTCAGATTCACGAAGCAGTTACGCAAGCACTTACGAACGTGTACATCTTTCCTCAATCTTTGACAGCTTTGGTTACATTTATTGAACAGTTTACAAGCATGAAAACTTCCCATTCAACTTTTGTTATTGTTATAAACAGCCTCCTGGTGCTTCGGAGCTCATTAACTGTTTAGTAATTGGAAATAAAGCCGCCAAAGATTGAGAAAACATGTACAGGTTCGTAAGTGTTTGCGTAAGTGCTTTCGTGAATCTGGCCCTTTGCTAGGTTCATAGATCTTATATGTAATTCATCGACACTAGTGGAAACTAGGGTTTGAACACTCCTAATGATCCAGTTTTTTGTCTAAGTGGTCTTATTGTGCAAGTGGTTATCTTATCTTGAGGTTATCTTGAGATGATTTCGGGGCTTTAGTGTCCCCGCGGCCCGGTCCTCGACCAGGCCTCCACCCCCAGGAAGCAGCCCGTGACAGCTGACTAACACCCACGTACCTATTTACTGCTAGGTAACAGGGGCATAGGGTGAAAGAAACTCTGCCCATTGTTTCTCGCCGGCGCCCGGGATCGAACCCGGACCACAGGATCACAGTCCAGCGTGCTGTCCGCTCGGCCGACCGGCTCCCTTTAATATTCGTGGTTCATTATTAATGGATTTTATTATTTAATCCCCCCCCCCTCTATTCACATATATTTATTTTGATTGTAAATTTATTTACTGGAAATTAGGAAGGAAATTACGAAGAGACAGCGCTAAGCCAGCATCACTAAGTAACATGAGTACAGGATAGGAGCTGGGACATGAGTACAGCATAGGAGCTAGGACATGAGTACAGCATAGGAGCTAGGACATGAGTACAGCATAGGAGCTAGGACATGAGTACAGCATAGGAGCTGGGACATGAGTACAGAATAGGAGCTGGGACATGAGTACAGAATAGGAGCTAGGACATGAGTACAGCATAGGAGCTAGGACATGAGTACAGCATAGGAGCTAGGACATGAGTACAGCATAGGAGCTAGGACATGAGTACAGAATAGGAGCTAGGACATGAGTACAGCATAGGAGCTGGGACATGAGTACAGAATAGGAGCTGGGACATGAGTACAGAATAGGAGCTAGGACATGAGTACAGAATAGGAGCTGGGACATGAGTACAGAGTAGGAGCTAGGACATGAGTACAGAATAGGAGCTAGGACATGAGTACAGCATAGGAGCTAGGACATGAGTACAGCATAGGAACTAGGACACGAGTACAGCATAGGAGCTAGGACATGAGTACAGCATAGGAGCTAGGACATGAGTACAGAATAGGAGCTAGGACATGAGTACAGAATAGGAGCTAGGACATGAGTACAGCATAGGAGCTGGTACATGAGTACAGCATAGGAGCTAGGACATGAGTACAGGGTAGGAGCTGGGACATGAGTACAGGGTAGGAGCTGGGACATGAGTACAGGGTAGGAGCTGGGACATGAGTACAGCATAGGAGCTGGGACATGAGTACAGCATAGGAGCTAGGACATGAGTACAGCATAGGAGCTAGGACATGAGTACAGCATAGGAGCTAGGACATGAGTACAGCATAGGAGCTGGGACATGAGTACAGCATAGGAGCTGGGACATGAGTACAGCATAGGAGCTGGACATGAGTACAGCATAGGAGCTGGGACATGAGTACAGCATAGGAGCTAGGACATGAGTACAGCATAGGAGCTGGGACATGGGACCAACAGTAAGAGAAATTGTTACTGTAGACCAATCGAAGTGATTAGATGTTAAATGGTGTTTGAGTTAACCAATCCCCGTGCAGCTGAATCGTCATGTAGCGTCCCAATAACCCAATCACAGGGATAGCCTCGTTACAGCCTGCTACCCGTTCTTGATCCCCTGGAGGTGGTGGTTTGTACGTACCATCAAGATTTGGTATACGGTTATTTTCTCCCCTATTTCTTGTTCTCTCTTCTAGTAAAGCGAAGTTAAATTTCTTTGAAAATTATAATCCAGAAAAAATACCACACACACACACACACACACACACAACACACACAACACACACACACACACACACACACACACACACAATGTGGGGCCAGGTAGCCTGGTGGATAGCGCGCAGGACTCGTAATTCTGTGGCGCGGGTTCGATTCCCGCACCCGGCAGAAACAAATGGGCAAAGTTTCTTTCACCCTGAATGCCCCTGTTACCTAGCAGTAAATAGGTACCTGGGAGTTAGTCAGCTGCCACGGGCTGCTTCCTGGGGTGTTGTGTGTGGTGTGAAAAAAAAAGGTAGTTAGTGTAGTTAGTAAACAGTTGATTGACAGTTGAGAGGTGGGCCGAAAGAGCAAAGCTCAACCCCCGTAAAATACAACTAAGTGAATACCCACACACACTACTCCCGGAGGGTATTGATTAATTTCTCTCAATGTTTGCGGACGATGCCAAAAATTATGAGAAGGATTAAGACAGAAGAGGACTGTTTGAGGCTTCAAGAAGACCTAGACAAACTGAAGGAATGGTCGAACAAATGGTTGTTAGAGTTTAACCTAACCAAATGTAATGTAATGAAGATAGGTGTAGGGAGCAGGAGGCCAGATACAAGGTATCATCTGGGAGAGGAAATTCTTCAGGAGTCAGAGAAAGAAAAAGACTTGGGTTGATATCACGCCAGACCTGTCTCCTGCAGCCCATATCAAGAGGATAACATCAGCGGCATATGCCAGGCTGGCCAACATACAACGGCATTCAGAAGCTTGTGTAAAAAATCATTCAGAACTTTGTATACCACATATGTCAGGCCAATCCTGGAGTATGCAGCATCAGCATGGAGTCCATATCTATAGTCAAGCATAAGACTAACTGGAAAAGGTTCAAAGGTTTGCCACCAGACTAGTACCCGAGCTGAGAGGTATGAGCTACGAGGAGAGACTACGGAGGAATTAAACCTCACTTCGCTGGAAGCAGAAGGTTAGGGGGACATGATCACCACATTCAAGATTCTGAAGGGAATTGATAGGGTAGATAAAGACAGGCTATTTAACACAAGGGGCACACGCACAAGGGGACACAGGTGGAAACTGAGTGCCCAAATGAGCCACAGAGATATTAGAAAGAACTTTTTTAGTGTCAGAGTGGTTGACAAATGGAATGCATTAGGAAGTGATGTGGTGGAGGCTGACTCCACACAGTTTCAAGTGTAGATATGATAGAGCCCAATAGGCTCAGGAATCTGTACACCTGTTGATTGACGGTTGAGAGGCGGGACCAAAGAGAGCTCAACCCCAGCAAACACAACTAGGTGAGTACACACACACACATCAACAAACTGGAAAAGGTGCAACGACATGCCACTAAGTGGCTCCCAGAACTGAAGGGCAAGAGCTACGAGGAGAGGTTAGAGGGATTAAATATGCAAAAACTAGAAGACAGAAGAAAAAGAGGCGATATGATCACTACGTTCAAAATAGTAACAGGAAACGATAAAATTGATAGGGAAGATTTCCCGAGACCCGGAACTTTAAGAACAAGAGGTCATAGATTTAAACTAACGAAACAAAGCTGCCGGAGAAATATACGAAAATTCACTTTTGTAAACAGAGTGGTAGACGGTTGGAACAAGTTAGGGGAGAAGGTGGTGGAGGCCAAAACCGTCAGTAGTTTCAAAGCGTTATATGACAAAGAGTGCTGGGAAGACGGGACACCACGAGCGTAGCTTTCATCCTGTAACTACACTTAGGTAATTGCACTTAGGTAATTACACACACACACACGCATGCATGCATTAGGCAGTGATGTGTAGAGGCTGACTCTATACACAGTTAAATGTAGATATGATAGAGCCCAATAGGCTCAGGAAACTGTAGATCAGTTGATTGACAATTGAGAGGCGGGACCAAAGAGCCTGAGCTCAACCCCCGCAAGCACAACAAGGCGAGTACACACACACACACACACACACACACACACTTAATATTTTTCAATATATTTTATTTATCTTTAGTTGGTACTATGACATTTATATTCCTCAGATTTTATGGGATTTTTTCAGCGATTTAATTTAGGACTACTTCGGGAAGGGACGGCGGATTTACTTTCATATGGCTCACTTCGCGTTCCTCCGCTGTTGTTTGTATTTATAAGTATAGTTGTGGTCTTGTAAGTAAGGTGGAAGTAAGATTTCCTCGCGCAAGTCAGTCTTAACAAAGTTGCCTGTCGGTAACTCTATGCTGTTTTCGAATTCGGTGAGCATAGTCCGCACGCGTTCCACGGCTACCCTCTCACTATAGTACTTCATGTGTCGCTGATAAAAGGGACTAACTAAGGAGCTGGGTAACCGGAAACTGGTAACTATGTCTAAGAAAGTCATAGCCATGTACGCACACGTTTCGTTATACTGGTCGCTACTATGGTCAACGTAAATGACGTCCCTTTTTCTAATTTTGTTGCGTCTTAAGAACTTCTTAAACCCCTTAAACACGGGATGTGAGGGAATGGAGTTATAATAGACATACCGGCCATCTTTGCACCGATAAACCGCTACACAGTGCTTAAAACCTTTCATTGGGAAGTCGTCTAGGCCCAGTAAATACCCTTGGCCTTTGGCAAGGCCTCTGCACCGGTCAAGCTCAGACCCGAAGAGAAACGTGCAGCTTTTGCCCATCTTGCGAGGCGTGTTTGACAGGATTGTCCGCATAATAGTGGGTGTCAATCCCCGTAGTCCTTGGTACTCTGGATAGTATGGACCCGTCCACTCCAGATCCATACCTTCAGATGCTAGATACACTTGACTGCAGTACTAACTCCTATAGACTTTATTCTGGCTTGAAATGTCCTTTCAAGTCCCCGACGCAAATCTCAATTATTATAGTTTGTGGCAGAACACGTTCAAAAATATCCATGATACATTTATTTAGTTAGGGTGGAATAACCTTCTGCTTAATCCAGCGAAAACAAGATCATTTCCTCCAAGGAGTGCCGGACCAACCGGGCTGTGGTGGGTATGTGGGCCTGCGGGCCGCTCCAAGCAACAGTCTGTTGGACCAAGCTCTCACAAGTCAAGCCTGGCCTCGGGCCGGGCATGGGGAGTAGAACAACTCCCAGAACTCCATCAACCAGGTATTAAATTATATTTAGTCGTGTTGGTAGCGAGAGATTGTGGTTGTGGTAGTGTGGGTGATGATTGTGGTAGAGGCAATGATTGGTTGTGGTAGTGTGGGTGATGATTGTGGTAGAGGCAATGATTGGTTGTGGTAGTGTGGGTGATGATTGTGGTAGAAGCAATGATTGGTTGTGGTAGTGTGGGTGTGACTGTGGTAGAGGCAATGATTGGTTGTGGTAGTGTGGGTGTGACTGTGGTAGAAGCAATGATTGGTTGTGGTAGTGTGGGTGTGACTGTGGTAGAGGCAATGATTGGTTGTGGCAGTGTGGGTGTGACTGTGGTAGAAGCAATGATTGGTCGTGGCAGTGTGGGTGTGACTGTGGTAGAAGCAATGATTGGTCGTGGCAGTGTGGGTGTGACTGTGGTAGAAGCAATGATTGGTTGTGGTAGTGTGGGTGTGACTGTGGTAGAGGCAATGATTGGTTGTGGTAGTGTGGGTGTGACTGTGGTAGA
>WNGS01000690.1:10037764-10051846 GCA_020271785.1 Procambarus virginalis | reverse complement strand
AATTAACTAGCGAGTCAGACTTACTCTACCAATTTTGTATTATTATATGAAATATCCAAATTACAGATACAATAATTAGCTCATTTAGATAATAGCTTTGAATTTTGTGGAGCATTTATTTGGCTCACTATACAAATCTCGGCCAGGACGATTAACAACAGACATACAGTCGTGGATAATAGATGGGGGGATGGATGGGGGATGGATGGAGGGAGTTGGGTGGAGAGGAGGGTGTGCATGCATGTACTCTCACTAATTCTTGAATTATACCAAGTTATAGTTCAGCCATGAGAGTAAAGTGATATTCTAAGGGGCAGTAAACGGATCTAAAAAGACTGTACGTACTTACCTAATTATACTCGCCCAGTTGTGCTTGTGGGGGTTGAGCTTCAGCTCTTTGGTCCCGCTTCTCAACCATCAATCAACTAGTGTACAGATTCCTGAGCCTATTGTGCTCTATCATATCAATATCTGAAATTGTGTATGGAGTCTACCTCCATGACCTCACTGCCTACTGCATTCCATTTGTTAACTACAGTACTCTGACACTAAAAAATAAGTTCGCTGTGTTGACCAACTGAGGTCAATATTCATGACTGAGGGACATTTATGTGAATGGTTGAAAACTTATCTTTTAGCAAATTAGCTGGACTATAACAATACAAAAAAGTATTATGAATGCATTTGGAGAGCAACAGTATACTAGGGCAGTAAAGCCACAAGTTACCCTGCCTATTCTCATTTCACCTTATGGTTTCCTTAGTTGGGACAGGAAGCCTGTTACGATTATCGAGGTTCCCCCCCTAGGTCTACTAACCATTCCCACACAGGTGCCTTACTCTTGGGTGCGTATTTACCGCAAAGTGAGCAGGCCTTTCAGGTGAAAAAAAACATTGCCCACATGCTTGTCCTTCTGCGGGAATCGAACCCGGGACCTTTCGGCTGTAATTCAACAGCACTCAATGTGCCACAGGACCCTCATTTGATTTGACTCCCTCATACAGTAATTAACTACTATATGGGGTGCCTGGTGGTGCCCAGATTTTTTCTCCCTCCCCACTCTCTCTTCCCCCTCCCCACTCTCTCTTCCCCCTCTCACCTTTCCACCATTCTCCACCAACATCCCCCTCTTCCCATCTTTCCCTCTATCTTCCACTCTCACACCTCTCCACACTCTTTCCTGATCTCCCTCCCCCTCTCTCACTTCTCTTCCCCTCTCTACATTTCTCCTCTCCTCTAACATCCCTCTTTTCTTCCCTCTCCCCCCTCTTCCCACCCTTTCCTTCTCCCTGTCTCTTCCCCTTTTCACCTGGGAAAACAGCTGGAATAAGGGTAAAAATCTGTGGTTTTCACAGCTCCGAGATTTTATTTCAGACTTGACAATCAGAGGGAGGCATTTATGATGCCAATACTTCTTAAAGCATGGCACCTGGGTAAACCCCAACTGGCCTACACTTCCCACAAGTTTCGTATGTGAAAGTTGGGCGAGGCCACACCCAAGCATATACTGTAGCCTCCTACTTCTGACAGACAAAACAGATACACAGACATTCATTTTTACAGATATAGATTACTTACTGACAGATTTGGCAAAACTCTTCAAATTTGCCTTTTCTTTGCTTCCCAAGCTCATCAAACTGCCACCTGAAAACAAATATTTAATGGTTCTATGAGTTAGATTCCTCATAAATTAATCACACATTATTGTACATATTATAATAAGCAAATTATAAAATCCATGAAACTGCCTGTAAAATCAACTGATTGAATCTTTATCACAAAAAAATCAACAATATAATTCAGTCAACTGAAACATAAATTTGATCAGTTTATCCATGAAATTTATTACCTAAATTCTTAAGTGATGTGATAGATTTATTTTTCTCTTTCTTGGAGACATCTAAAAGTGATCCAGATTTAACAGTGAATGCCACTTTTATCTCCAGCTCGCCCCTTTCTTTCTCGCCTTTTTTGCGGTCCTTCTCTGGCTTGCCCTTGAGACGATGCCATCTGGATAGGAACCAAAATTAGTTCACAATTGCTAGTTTTAACCATACTTTACAAATGCAACAGTGAAATGCTTATTTCTGATCGATGTGGATTACATACTCTTCCATTATCAATGTAAGCAACTAAACACCGTTATCATTATTTTCAGAATGTTATTCAATATAATACAGTACTGTACTGGGATACAGGATTTTATTTAATACTTATTTATACTCTCCTTTTTTCCTCTCAACTTCCCAAGCAAACTGGAGACCCATTGATTAAGCAGGATGACACTAAGAATTAAATATTTAAAACAAAAAGACTCCATACACAAGAAATATGGTAATGAAGATGATTATATTCAAAGTGCACAAAATAACTACAGTACCTATACAGTGTACTTGAATTTCTGAAACAGTGATGACTAAACATACATTTCATGTCAGATGTACGTGTTGTACTCAATTAACAAAAACAATGTTCACATACCTATTTCTAGGTCTCTCATACACATCAAATTCTGACAGGGGGAACTGAATCTGGCCCAAAAACTCATCAAGTCCAAGAGCATTGCGATGATATACTGTCAGGTTAACATTAGCTGTATTTCCGTGAGCTGGAATTGGTCTGAAATACAATAAGAGGATTTTATTCTTCTTATTATTATTATTACATTTACTAATAATATTATTTGTCTTCCACTACTATACAGAACTATTAACAAATTATCATGCACATACTGTACTCAGTTATTTCATATCAAATTAAAATTGTTTAACTAGCTAAGCAGCTGTGATAAGATTTACAAGTATCATCCAAAGTGATAAAGAGAATAATTAGGTGCAAAATCATGGAACATTTAGGGTGAATTAACTTTATATAACAACATCAACATGCGTTGGGGAGAGGAAATCATGCTTGAAAAACTATTGGAGATTTTTATAAAATAATTTTAAAAAGAAAAAAAATGGTGGGCAGATCATGATTAGATTGTCAGAAAGCATTTGACATAATCCTACATAAGTGGCTCCTGTACAAGTCAACTTGAGTATATAATTGGGTGAAGAACCCCCTGTTAAATAAGAAACTAAGAAACAGCAAGAAGATATACACAGTATTGTAACACTGTAAAGGTGTTTGGTTTAGTTTTATTTAATACATACATGGAGATATATGAGTCACAGACAAGGATTTGACAGACGCCAACTTGTCTGGCCTGGATTTCACACCTCTAGTGTTAATGACACCGAGTTGACCTGAGGTCAGGTCATGCGAATCTCACCTGGCCTCCCGCTAATCTTATAATCGTAGCCGGGTAGCCTTCAAACATGCCGACATTTAAGGAGTGGCTGGTAGAGTGCCCCAGGCTATCTAACTTGTGGGCGGAGTTAGCCACTAGGTTTCCCAATATATACTCGGAGAGATATCGATTCAGAGGAGAAGGACAGGAGAAGGAGAGCAAAAGACAAGAACAGCCAGCGGAGCAGAGCTAAGGACAGCCTAGCCCGAGGCTGTCAGCCGGGGCGGGACAGTCTCTGTCAACTACAGTCCCCCCCCCCCCTTCTCTATTCCATGGAGACTCAGACACTTGGTGAGTTGAACATTGAGGTGATTTGGTCGTGTTTTCTAAACAGGTGTTGTGTGATGATCAGGGGCAGTCGAGTTGTAGGGTTCTCGAATTCTTGGATGATGACTCACTTTGAATATTAACATTTTAGTTGAATTGCGTAAATTATGATACTTCATGTGAAATATAATTTAATTATTATTTAAATGGTCTTTAACTTTGTTCCCTAGAGTTTTGAATGAGTACATGATACAGAGGGAGCATACCTCTTGATAACATCTTTGAGTATATTATGTTGATACAGATAAGTTCCATTCCTTGTCTTGTATGTAAATGTTCTAGAATGGATGGTGGCAGCATTTTCTATTTTCTAATTTCTTCTTCTACTAGCAATTTCTACTTCTACTATTTCCTATTTCTTACTTCTTCTAATTCCTAGCATTTAATTTCTAGCATCTACTCTTCTACTTTTACTATCTATTTTCTACTTCTACCTATCTACCCTTCTACCTCGTCTACTCTTCCTACTTATTATCTCATTTCATTCCCCCCCGTTACAGTATATCGGGGAGCCGGTCGGCCGAACGGACAGCACGCTGGACTTGTGAGCCTGTGGTCCTGGGTTCGATCCCGGGCACTGGTGAGAAACAATGGGCAGAGTTTCTCTCACCATATGCCCCTGTTACCTAGCAGTAAAATAGGTACCTGGGTGTTAGTCAGCTGTCACGGGCTGCTTCCTGGGGGTGGAGGCCTGGTCGAGGACCGGGCCGCGGGGACGCTAAAAAGCCCTGAAATCATCTCAAGATAACCTCAAGATAAGTATATAGGTATGACAGAACATTCAAAGTGTAGTCCCAAGAAGGTCGGTGCTGGGACTCTTGCTATTACTTGCACACACAAATGATACAGATGATGAAATACTTATTTTACATCTCTTGTTTGCTTATTACGCAAAGATGAAGAAAATCAGGACAAGCAAGAACTGGAGGCATAACCAGGTAAATGGCTACTGAACTTCAATCCAAATAGGAGCAATACATAATGAAAGAGGGAAATCTATCAGGGTCTGTGAAAAAAATCTTAAGATACATCACCAAATCTATATCTGGAGGAACACATCAACATAACAACATCAGCAGCATATGCTAAGGTAGCAAACATCGGGACAACCTTCTAGGACCTAAACATGGATGCATTCAAAATGCTTTATTCATGCTGAATGTTAAAACTGCTAAATGCATTCATAGCATTTATCCGATTACTACCAGAGCAGCCTACACAGCACTAGTATGGATAGTCCCACATAAAAGCACATAGCAAAGATTGAGAAAGAACAAATGTTAACAACACTTGTCCTAGATATAGTAGTACTAAGCTACCGAAAACTTACAAAACCGAAAGACAAATGGAGGAGACATGATCCAGGCATAAAAATACTAAAGGAATAGATGAAACACACACACACATTTAGGTTGAGCCACAGCATAAAGAAAATACCTTCATGTAATCCAGACATGTAATCCAGACATGCAGATAAACCACAGGGATGTGAAAAAAAACACTGTCACTGCTGCCACCACATGACCCTCCCCCCTCTCACCACACCACCATAATCCCAGCCACACCACCATAATCCCAGCCACACCACCAAAATCCTAGCCACACCACAAAAATCCCAGCCACACCACCAAAATCCTAGTTAGCGTGTAACAAGTTTGAAGTTGAATTAGATCTAGGTATCCCCATCTCTGCTGTCAAAACCGTATTGGTCCAAACATTCAGATCTGATAGGAAAGAACTTACTGACTCCCAACGACCTGAAAGTACTAGTATAAAAAGCTATGATTTGTTCAGATCTGAAACCTACATCTATGGGCAGCACAAAACGTCCACTAGACTGTGCGACACAGTGGTTGCAAGGATCAGGTTGGGTTACCGTTACTTGTGGCAGGTGGCTGCAGGTGACGGATCTCCCAATCCTGAGCACTCCAGTTGCAAACTCTGTGAGCAGGAACTACGGCACGATCTCCCGCACTACATCACTGAATGCCCAGTTATTAGACCTTTCAGACCAGTTGGCATGAGGTACCTGGAGCTTTGCAATTATTTTATTCACTCTCGTATTCTTGAAGATATCCTCACAGTGCACCCAAAATTTGCCAGTGCAGGCTACTAAACATATGGCCCTGTATGACTAACCATCCTGCGAGATGGGGACTTTTATTACCACTGCTGCCTTATTCAATCTTGTGTTGATGATATCCTCAAAATGCATCCGGAGTCTGCCAGTGCAGACTGCTTATCACATGCCTCTGTATGACTAACCATCCTGTGTGATGGGGATTTCTTAGCATCAACTAGTTAGCTTTTTTGACACACCGTACTCCACTTCATATAGTCTAGGGTAGCTGCACTAATGCAGATGTACCTAATGTAACAATTAAAAAAAAAAAAACCAGCCACACCACCATAATCCCAGCCACACCACTATAATCCCAGCCACACCACCATAATCCCAGCCACACCACTATAATCCCAGCCACACCACCATAATCCCAGCCACACCACCATAATCCCAGCCACACCACCATAATCCCAGCCACACCACCATAATCCCAGCCACACCACCATAATCCCAGCCACACCACCATAATCCCAGCCACACCACCATAATCCCAGCCACACCACTATAATCCCAGCCACACCACCATAATCCCAGCCACACCACTATAATCCTAGCCACACCACCATAATCCCAGCCACACCAGTGCGGACAGTGACCTCCCTGTCCAGGAGCGCGAGGCGTGGGACAGGTAGCGGTGCCACCCGTCATTATTCTCCCCCCAGCCCAAATACTTGCGGTGTCTCTACTGTTAACCACGTTCTGAGCTCTTTTGGTCTCATGGTGTAGCCATTTTGCGATCATAGACAACCCACTTTGCCCCTTAGGTAGGTGCCTAAGTGTAATTACCTAAGTGTAGTTACAGGATGAGAGCTACGTGGGTGGTGTCCCGTCTTCCCAGCACTCTGTCATATAACGCTTTGAAACTACCCAGGAACGACTACTGTACATCCAGGTCACACAGGGCATCCAAGACCTCTTATGACCCTCCAAGGTCACCCCGGGGAATACACGCCGGTCACCTAAAAGTTTGTTAATGCAAACTATTAATTGCGTGTTAGAAACGCTAGTTCCTGTATGTTTTCCACCGACTTGTAGATTACTTTAATCCTGTTGTATTGCTCTATTCTTTTCATTCCTTACTTTTGTTTTTTACATCAGCTTTGCATTACATGTTAACACTGACATGCAAAACACTACCCATGACAAGTCACTGGCTTCCAGTCTCTGTCGAGGCCACTAGAAACCCTCAGGTAAATTCTGCTAAATCAAAAATCATATCCTCAGGGGGAGGTATCCCTGGATGTGGTTACTTTAAAACCACTATGTAATTAGTGTAATTACAATTAGTATCACACTATAATAATAATAATAATAATAATGTAATTACTAGCTACTCTCTACCCATGGTTTCGTTAGGTTGAGGTCATGTTAAGTTTAGGTTAGCGTAGGTTTCGTTACGTTAATACGGTTTATTAATATCATCAAACACATGAAGTATGAAATTAAAAAACTATTTAATATCGCCATAAATTCCATTTACAGAAACCTAAATTCTTCACACCGTTTCAAAGAAAATAGTAAAGACATTTTAAACCAACAATTTATAATACAAGAAAGTCATAACTTGGGAATACTGTATTCTCTGTTTATGACAAAAAGATGTTTAAAACTACTTGTGAACTGTTGACCAAACCACACACACTAGAACTGGCCAGTTCACATGTCGACTATTACTGAAACCATAATTGGACATCTTCAAGAGGAAAAACTCGTTAGTTTTCTTCAAGAAATGCCGGACCGACCGGGCTGTGGTGGATATGTGGGATTGCGGGCCGCACCAAGTTATACACTATATAACTATATCCGCTCCTACTATACAGTATTAGGCCTCAGAGAGCGTGTATTAGGCCAAGGAAGGTTAGTTTAGCTTGTCTTTGCCACAAATACAAAACCATTTTCTGTAACGGTTTCTACTTTATAATTGTCCATTACGTCATATATGTACCATGGTGTTCATCGTTACAATAATTTCTAACTAAACTGGCGGATGGGTTGAATAGCTAGATAACTATCCAGGTGGTTAGAGGGGGGGGGGATGGCGGCCCGTTCTAATCACTTTACCCTGAGAACAAGCTCTCGTGTACTCACCTAATTGTGCTTGCGGGGGGTTGAGCTCTGGCTCTTTGGTCCCGCCTCTCAACCGTCAATCAACTGGTGTACAGGTTCCTGAGCCTATTGGGCTCTATCATATCTACACTTGAAACTGTGTATGGAGTCAGCCTCCACCACATCACTTCCTAATGCATTCCATTTGTCAACCACTCTGACACTAAAAAAGTTCTTTCTAATATCTCTGTGGCTCATTTGGGCACTCAGTTTCCACCTGTGTCCCCTAGTGCGTGTGCCCCTTGTGTTAAATAGCCTGTCTTTATCAACCCTGTCGATTTCCTGTCTCTCTCTCTGTGTGTGTGTGTGTGTGTGTGTGTGTGTGTGTGTGTGTGTGTGTGTGTGTGTGTGTGTGTGTGTGTGTGTGTGTGTGTGTGTGTGTGTGTTATGTGCACACGTGGATGCTATGTGTACATATACATGTGCATGCTGTGTGCGCGCGCATGTACGTACAAGGCTATGTGTATATATGACGTGTACGCGCAAGGCTATGTGCATTATGACATGTGCATGCAAGTATGTGTTAAGTCTACATATAGCTCACACTGATCGCATAATTGTTCCCTCCCCCCCTCTCTCACTCTCCACATCACACCCCGCCCACAACACACTTTCACCCGCCCCAACACAACCACGCGAGCCTGGCTCCTTCACAGCAAAACCTAGCAAAAAAAAAAAAAAAAAAACAAAAAACGCTAACATTCAACTTCAAACAAATATATAATATAATTCTTTTGAACCTGCTATATATATATATATATATATATATATATATATATATATATATATATATGAATGGTAAAAATTAAGCTATGGTACCTCGCATGCCATATCTGAAGGTCGATCAAATTCTGCCCTGATGACGTCACGCCCGTCTAGGCTATGCAACGCAGCCAATTATTATTATTATTATTATTAGTGTATTTTCAATCATCTATTGTGATTTCTCTCTATATTATTGACTTAAAATTATATTTGTGCTATAATTAACATCTGCCGCATATTTTAAACCGATTATATGTTTAAAACCCAAATTATCACTAAACTTTTAACTGTTGGATGCTTAGATCATCTTCCGTACTATTAAGGCCAGGGATGAACAAAAGATAAACCCCACTGAATGCCCACGATACAATGGGGGTATGGGGTGCATAATAAAGAAAGAAATTGAATTGAAGGAAGGTCTGGTGAGAGAAGGTAAACATTACGAGCCACCCTCTCAGCTGGAATCCGCCTCGTGACATCACCGCTCACCAATCCGGATTCTGACATCAGTATCCGGATTTCTTTGTAAAACGAAAAAAAAAGTGATTTGTAATTCTTGTCTCTTGTATAGTCTAGCCGATTGGCCGTGTATCTTTAGAATGATATACGAATTATTGTATACAAAGGAGTAATTACAAATGCAAATGAGCCATAGAGGTGGTGATGACAGGCGCTGTTGCGGAAAATTAGAATAGATAACAATAGGATGTCACGCTACTCCACCCTGAAATACCGACCCAAAATGTCCCATCCCTCCAACCCACAATGTCACTTAACCCTCCCCCAACAATGGCTATGACGGCATTGTAGGTAGGGAGTAGGCTCTGTCACTTTTTATAAAGTGACAGAGCCACATAATGGACTTTAGAACTGAACCCTAAAGTTAGTTTAGCCAAGATACAGCGCTGATGAACTAATTACATAGTTAACAAAATACAGGGAGAGTCCATTCACATCTAACATCACTGTAAACCCAAGAGGTCTTAACCCAACGAGTTAGTTGCAGTTTGCGAATTATTACAAAATGCGTTTTCAATGAATCAGTTCTTATCAACAGGACTTCTAAATCAACTATTCTTCTTCCAATGAGGGACTCTGGTCCTAGATTTCTGTTATTAAATTACACAAAGCATTACATTATTATTAGAGGTCATAAACTCTAAAATTGTGGTTATGTATTTTGTCCTCTTACATGTATTGGTGTATGAATATAAGTGCGCATGTTTACTATGTATAAAACTGTATACTGCTAAGGTGTATATTGCCTCATGTCACTGACTACAGGTGTATATTGCCAAGCTATGAGTAATGTGCCTGCGCTTCTCTTAACACCTGTGCTCATTATATACTACAGTCGTTAGATGTATCATTACCGAGCAGTACGTAAATGCGGTGTAATGGACGTCACAACCAGAACCAAGATTCCATCAAACTTTACGAAACCTGTAGATCTTTCCTGAATCTATGGCGGCTTTCTTTATATTTATTAAACAGTCTACGAGCTTGGAAACTTCACAACCCGAGGTGGTTATTGTTATAAACAACCTCGTTGTGCTGCTGAGCTCATAGACTGTTTAATAAATGTAAACAAAGCCGCCATGGCTAAGAGGACAGACAGGTTGGTACACTAGCAGGTGTGTCAAACATCTGGCCCTTCACAAGCACACCTGCGGCACGCACAAAGGATACTGTAATTTGGTCATTTAACGGCCTAAATTGCAGTTTTTTTATAATTTAAACTATATCCTTTTAATAGATTTCAATATCACGAAAGAAACACGAATGCAGCTGTGAGGCAAGCGAGTTAAAACTTCTAAAATTAGACATGATGTTAACTGTTAAGCGGGACAAAATTTCGTTTCAGTTTTTTGATGCGGCCTTCAACAGTTGATTGGGGATTGCAATAATTCGAAGCAATAATTTGTATTAAATGACTTCAATTAGTTGTGGTGTGTGGCCATCATGACAACACAAATGTGGCCCATATGGCCCTGGGGTGGGGGGAGCTCAGCTTGACATGCCTAATGTACAGGTTTCAAAAGTGACTGCGTATGTGTCATAAGGCGCAGTAGTTTTTCCATCAATAGGCGAGGTACAGCCTCCGTCCGGGCTGGACGGTAGAGCGACGGTCTCGCTTCCTACAGGTCGGTGTTCAATCCAATGGAATGGTAGGCAGGAATAGAATGGTTGGGCACCATTCCATTCCTACCTCCCACCCCAAATCCTTATCCTGATCCCTTCCAAGTGCTATATAGTCGAAATGATTTGGCGCTTACGCCTGGTAGTTACCTCCCCCCCCCTGGAAAATCAATGTTTGTTATTTTGACCATATTCTGTACGCCAGGTGTGTGACGTCACTGTGACGTCATCGGATTACCTCTGAGCCGTTCGTGAACCCTACTCGATGCCACTACTTACCAATTTGTTGCTGTAAGTTATACCACATACCTATCAGTGACTACGGGAAAGTGAGGTACAGCTCATTACGCGCCACAATGATGTTATTGGTTGCGGTATAATTGAACTATTTTGACTTTCGAATACTTTGTAAAAATCTGGCCTTAAAGTTGTGGATGGAGGTGGCTGCCACACAACTACTACTTTCACTGCGTTCGACGCGTTGACTACTTGTATATTCATTTTGCCAAATAAGATATCAATAATAATAATGGTATCTGGTACTGAAATCAGAACGATAAATAGAATGACTCACAGATCAACACAAATAGACTTTGGATGTATCGCAAAATAGACAAATCTGAGAGACATTGTTTTATAAATACAAAATTGTTTGTTAATCTTGTGTGTGTCAAATTCATATATACAATTTGTAGAAACTGCACAACAAAAGCAGACTGAACAGCCACCCACAATTTACTGTAATTCACAACGCAGCATTTGTTCAGACTAATCTTTTCGGATGTGTTTTTGGTCTATTATAAATTATTGCAACTGGCATTGTAATGACTTGCAGGCGATGAGTCACAATAACGTGGCTGAAGTATGTTGACCAGACCACACACTAGAAAGTGAATTGACGACGACGTTTCGGTCCGTCCTGACCATTCTCAAGTCGATTGTGAATGAGGACCATTCTCACAATCGACTTGAGAATGGTCTAGGACGGACCGAAACGTCGTCGTCCCTTCACCTTCTAGTGTGTGGTCTGGTCAACATTATAATGGCTTAACTGGAGAAGTGGCGCTTAGCTTAAACCCTGAACCAGTCACGATATCAAATTGTGCTGTCACCACGCCCCATCCCCCTAAACCGCTACTTAAAATCATCATGTGTGAAGCAGACTCGTGACCCCAAGAGACTCACAGCTTAACGCGTCAACCGGCAGATGTAACTATGTATTTATGTCAGTAGGTTAGATTAGCAATTTAAAAGCACTACAATCACCTCCTGTGGTTCAGTGTTCAATAAATCCCTGAACTATGTTTAACAGATCTCTCACCCTGTCCATGGAGGACAGAAGAAAATGTATATATTCTGGTTAGCATCGTAAGTGTGTGGCCACGTCTGTGGTAGAAAATAATAATAATAAAAAAACACGTCAACCCACCTCGGCAACCCGGCACCCAACGACACACTTTCCATCCCTCAAGTCAATTATGTGACACTTTTATGGGATCCCAGAGGTGTGTTTGTGTGTGCACAGAATTATTGACCCACGGGACCAGATTCACGAAGCAGTTACGCAAGTACTTACGAACCTGTCCATATTTTTCAATCTCTGGCCGCTTTGTTTACAATTATTAAACAGTTAATGAGCTCCGAGGTACCAGGAGGCTATTTATAACAATAACAACAGTTGATTGGAAGTTTTTATGGTTGTAAACTGCTTAATATATATAACCAAAGGCATCAAATATTGAGGAAAGATGTACACGTTCGTAAGTACTTGCGTAACGGCTTCGTGAATCTTCCCCACGGTTCTCAATAAGGTCCCTGGCGCTGCCCGGGTGACGGAGTCTTCACTATGAGTGCTCTTTATCGCTTACATCTTCCCTGATAAGTGACATTCCCGGGCCCCTGAGTCCCCCAGAATACGAATTTCGTGGGGGGGGAGGGGGTGAAGGGGAGGGGGTGCACGAACACCCGCGCACACGAACAGTCATCACTCCACCAGTTGATTAACAGTTGAGAAGCGGGACCAAAGAGCCTAAGCTGAACCTCCACACATACAACTAGGTGAGTACACGAGCAGTACATACCCCCCCCCTCCAGTCCCCCAGAACCTAAATATGTTAGGTAATACAACAATGATCACAAAAACACTGATCCAAGTATGCAGAAAACCCACATGTGAAAAATGGAGAATGCTTAACGCGTTTTCGGCTAATTCGCCTTCATCAGAGCAAAGCAGAAGGAAGGAGTGTGGTTTTTTCACATGTGGTTTTTCTGCATCTTTGGCAATAAAAGCGGTACTGCGGTCCACAGGGTTTTCTCAGAATCCTTCGTTACTGGAATGGGTTACTTGTTATGCAAATAGAAAACGGTGATCGGGTCATGAGTGACTTACCAAAGCGTCGACAGCAGCTACCGTTATGAAAAACAAAAATAGCTTGATGAATCCTGGCTCTGGTTTCGTAAGGTACAATTTAGGTGAATAAATGTGTAACCATCGTCCCTCGGTGCTAATTTATTTATTGATTTATTTATTCATATACAAGAAGGTACATTGGGAATGTGAGAATATATAATATGGTAATTACAATCTTGTAAAGCCACTAGTACGCGCAGCGTTTCGGGCAGACTAATCACAATGTAGTCTATGGCCTTGCGGTCCCCGGCACTCCCAGTACAACAGCTTCAAGAACGGTCACAACTGACTTGAGAATGGTCCAGGACGGACCGAAACGCCGTCGTCCCTTCATTTTCTAGTGAGTGCATTGGTCACCATACTTCAGCACGTTACTGTGACTCCTCGCCTGCAACTTCAGGAACTTTGAACCTGCTCCGAATGTCTGGTGGCCCCCTCTTGTGCTTCCTGGCACCAGTCTCTCTAATCACTGAACCAGACGCACGTGGTGTGCGTTCCTGCGTGGAATTTTATGTCCATCCCTCTTATTCTCTCACTGACTTCAGTCATATACCAGCCTGGCAACACTGGAGGATACTCAAGCCTGGTGTACCTGTCAAGTTTAGACTTCTGTTGCATTCATCAGTCATCAAATTCTGACTCGGCCTGCCTCGTGCCTGCCTTGCATATCTCCTTTCTCGCGCTACCATGTTTCATTGTACCATTGTTACACTCCGCCGTCTTAATCTTCCCCTTCCTGCTAGACGTTCAAATTTGAAGCAGTTGACACTATCCCCCCCCCAAGCTTTCACTCCTCCAGTGTGTAATATACCTTCGCCCTTCTTGCCCAAAACAACCCTTTATTCTCACACCTTTCCAGACCTTCCAAAACGCAGCAGAAACGTGTTAAGTAAAGTGGTTAAACAAAGAAACTGCCGC
>WNGS01000690.1:9981073-10025383 GCA_020271785.1 Procambarus virginalis | reverse complement strand
TCCCTCCACCCAACTCCTGCTACAAGAGCACAAAGCAGTAAAAAGAGAGAGAGCACACAAAGAAAAGACAGACAGACAGACGCATGACAGAGAGAGAGAGAGCAGAGAAGAGAGAGACAGAGCCGCAGGTAGAGCAGAGAGGAGAACGAGCATAGATAGAGAGAGAGCAGAGAGAGAGGCGAGACGAGAGATAGAGAGAGAGAAGAGAGAGAGAGCGATTCGGAGAGGAGAGAGATCTATTCGACAGAGAGAGAGAGAGAGGAGAGAGAGAGCAGAGAGAGAGAGAGGGAGGGGAGAGGAGAGAGGAGGAGAGGAGACGAGGAGAGGGGTGAGAGGAGCGAGAGAGAGAGAGAGACGAGGACAGAGAGAGAGAGACGAGAGAGAGAGAGGAGAGAGAGGAGAGAGAGAGGGCAAGCGAAGAGAAGAACGAAGGACCCTCGAGATACCTTCACAGTTACACTCCTACCTGCCACTCGACAGAGCTGGTTAGTGCTCCTTCTCCTTGATGGAGGTCTGGAACTTGTCCTTGCCCAACGCTATCACCACGAAGGCGTCGTTCGTCTCTGCCGGAGCAGGCAAGACAATATATAGACACCTCGCGCATGTGCTGGGACTCGGGAGTCACGAGACAGGAGGAATATCTGGGAGGGCGAGACCCGAGAGGTGACAAGAGAAGGGTGGGGAGGGAAGACGGGACGGATAAAATAGGGAAGTGTGGTAATATAAGAAGACTGATAATGTAAACACGTTTTTGGAGAGAAATGATGTATTTCGGAGACGTGTAGGAATGAAATCAGGTGGAGTCAAGGTGAAGGGATATGGAATGCAGGAAGGGAGTGGGATGTGGGAGTGTGGGAGGGGTGTGGGAGGGGTGACAGGAAGGGACGGGGGTTTAGTTGCATGGGTGAGGGGGATTGAGAGAGGGTGCGAAGGATCAGAGACAATTCGGCGCCCACACAGGAGGTGATTGTTGCTGGTGGCTTCACCTGATGGCGCGTGAAGAGCTTGACAATCGTCGCTGGTGTAGTTTGGGCGCCGGGTGATCAAACACTAAGTGAGATGGCCGATGACAGTTTATTGCTTCGCCTCGCTTGCTGGAGAAAGCTAGCTAGCTAGCTAGACTATATATATATCTATATCATATATCTCATATTATCTTATATCATCTCTCTCTATATTATCATCTCATCTCATCATTTCATTAGATATATCTCCTCTCTATCACTCACAACACACACACCACATCACACAGGATATATGGGGCGTTTATTGTATTTTATGTGGTGGATACTTTATGGTGCCCTCGCGGCTGAGTATAGCGCTCGGGAGGTCGTAGTCCTAGGGGCTCGGGTTCGATTCCCGCCGATGCAGCAGAAACAAATAGGTACAGTTTCTTTCACCTGATGACGTCTCTTATTCACCTAGGAGTGAATAGGTACCTGGGAGTAAAAGACAGCTGCTACGGGCGTGCTTCCTAGGGGATGGTGTGTGGTGTTGTTAAGCAGAAATATATGTAGTAGACTAATGGAACATAGATTGGTTAGAGAGGCGGGGGTCCAAGAGCTAATAGCTCGATTCTACAGGCACAAATAGTAAATACAAACTAGTAATACTCACAGTGCTCGCATTCCTCATGCCAGTAAGCTGAAATGAGGGACGTGTGAGGGGGGTGTGGTAGTTCTTGGTGGGGGTGTGGTAGTTTCTGTCAGGAAGTTAACTTGTGTAACTGTATAACTTGTATAATTGTGTTACTTGTATAATTCCGTATAACTTGTATAACTTTGTATAACTTGGTACAATCCAAACACAATACAATGATGTCTGGATCAGGTGTGAGCGCGGGAAGGTTCCCAAGTTTGCTTCTCCGTGACCTGACGACACACACCCACAGAGGCTCACCATTCTGTAGTGTTGGAGGTAATGTGACATGACGGGAAAGGTGGTGGTGGTGCTGGTGCACAAATGCCAATGTGCATACACACACACACACACACACACACACACACACACACACACACACACACACACACACACACACACACACACACACACACACACACACATGCAAGTTCGCATAGCACTTTTCCAGCTCTTTCACGTTCTCCAGAAAAGTAATGTTATTATTATGTGTAAAAGATAAAATCAAATCTAGCAATAAAATACTGAATATAACCAATTAAAATGTTAAAAAAGCACAAAGAAATAAGGCAAGCTCACTATCACATTGCTAATTACAAAAATAATGAATAACTATGAGTTGCATTTGCCTACTATCCCAGTATATAAGAGCTTTCTAGATATATCTCACATTTATTACTGCTAAAGGATTTTGTAAATGTAACTGATATGGTTTAGTTACTATTAAAGCCAAAATCAAATAATCAATCCTACTCACTAGCATTCCTGCCATACAGTTTCTTTTCCCACTCATCAATGACAGGCTGGGTGGTGGGCTTCTCATGGAGGGAACCAGAACGCACAACAGCAGCACTGGGCCGCTCAGCCAGCCCAGGGGTCCCCCGAGAAGTGCGGGAAGTTGGGCTGGGGGATGGATTAGAGCTACTATCCTTAGGAGTGGCAGGGGTAGATGGTGTAGCATAATCAGATCCAAAGCTATATACAGAAGCACTAGTTGTTGGGGTAGATGGAGCAGACACATCGATTCCGTTGTGACTGCTCGGAGTGTTTGGTGCAGATGGTGTTAATTCAGAGTTACTTCTTTTATATGTAGGAGTGGCAGGAAACTGGGTGCTAGGATCAGTCTCCAGAAGAGATATCTTTGTAGAAGAAAAAGCTAACGTTTCTAAAGCAGACTTTTTCTGGGTGTTTGATTCCTTGATGGGAGAGGAGGTAAAGACTGATCTATGCAAGACTTTTGGAGATGATGAAATACTAAGTGACCGACTTTTGGGGGAGAGAACCACAAGTGACTCATCGCTTTTATTAGAAGCAAATGATGGCAGAGTAGTAGTAGTAGTATCACTATGGGATCTGGAATATTTTATAGGCTGGACAGGAGGAGGAGGATTTTCTACCATAACAGACTCTGGAAAAACTGCCTTCTGTGAAGATGATGGCTTATGTAAGGAAGGGTCCTGCACAGCAGCAGGAGGAGATTCATTTAAAACTTTCCTCTTTAGGGGTGATGGCTCAGGAGTTGGAGGGTCCTTCATGACTGCAGGTTCATGAAAACCTTTCCTGCGTTGGGGTGATGGCTCAGGATTGGGAGGGTCCTGCACAACCACAGGCTCATGAAAACCTTTCCTGCGTTGGGGTGATGGCTCAGGATTGGGAGGGTCCTGCACAACCACAGGCTCATGAAAACCTTTCCTGCGTTGGGATGATGGCTCAGGATTGGGAGGGTCCTGCACAACCACAGGCTCATGAAAACCTTTCCTGCGTTGGGATGATTGCTCGGGAGTGGGAGGGTCTTGCACAACCACAGGCTCATGGAAACCTTTCCTGTGTTGGGATGATGGCTCGGGAGTGGGAGGGTTCTGCATAGAAGAAGGTTCAAGAAAAACTTTCCTCCGTTGGGGTGATGGCTCATGATTGGGAAGGTTCACAACAGCAGGTGGTGATTCAGTGAAAACTTTCTTGTACAGGGGTAATGGCTCAGGAGTGGGAGGGCCCTGTACAGGAGCAGGATCATGAAAGACTTTTGTGCGTTGGGGAGATGGCTCATGATTGGGAAGGTCCACAACAGCAGGAGGTGATTCAGTGAAAACTTTCTTGTATGCAGGTGATGGTTTAGGTATGGGAGTATCCTGTACAGCAGCAGGATCACGAGAGACCTTTGTGCGTGGGGGTGATGATTCATAATTGGGAAGGTCCACAACAGCGGGTGTGATTCAGTGAAAAGTTTCTTGAATGGTGTTGATGGCTCATAAGTGGGAAGGTCCACAACAGCAGGTGGCGATTCTGGGAAAACGTTCTTGTATGAGGGTGATGGCTCGGGAGTGGGAGTATCCTGTACAGCAGCAGGAGCGTGAAAAACTTTCCTGCGTTGGGATGATGGCTCATGATTGGGAAGGTCCACAACAGGTGGTGGTGATTCTGTGAAAACTTTCTTGTATGAGGGTGATAGTTCAGGAGTGGGAGTTTTCTGCACATCAATGGACTCATGGAAAACTTTCTTGGTTAGTGATACTGGTTCAGGGAATGAAGACTCTAAACTGATCAAAGAATTACTATCCTTTGTCGTCACACTACTAGAAAGTGACAATGTCATGGCCGAGTCAGAAAAAGCACTGTCTTGCAATGAAGGGGTATCACTGTGAGTAGGTAGGTTAATAGGAGTAAGGTTTGGAAAGGTAAGCGGAGGGTTAGGAGAAAGGGGCGGCGGTGTTGTGGACTCTTCAGACTGAGCGTGTAGGATGGGCTCGGGGGAAGGTGTTGGAGAGGGGGACTCCAGGGCTATTGAGGGCACTTCCAAAACACTCCCTGCAAGTCAATAAGGACCCTTCAATCTATATCCAGGTTTAAATGGAATAAATTATGATCAATTCTTCTTTCTGAGTAACACCTTGTGTTTTTGACCCATTGAGATTAACAATTACAGTGATCAATATAAACTCCTACATCACTGGATAACTATGAAGATTGCATGCAAGGTGTGGAATATATACAACAGATCTTCCATCTAAGAAAAATAATCAATAAATGCAAGTCATATAGCACTACCTACACCTACAGGCAACATATACTGACGTTAACATCACCACCACTTTATGGTCTCCTAAGAACGGGTAAACTAAAGCTACTAGTAAACAAATACTACAAAATAAACCTCTACTGTACATACATCAGAAACCAATTTTGTCAATGTTCATGTATAAATGCTGCAGAATAAAAATAAAATTCAGATATACATAATATGAATGTTAATGAATTTGAAGGTACTGTACTGCCATTTTGAGTTCATGCAATTTGAATTTCTAATACAGTATAAATATATTAGAAAGGAAAATTAAAGATTCCTATTTTGATAGCTCCCACATCACGTATATACCCTGTACCTAACCCATGTACCAAGAGACAAAATGGTGATTCTGTAGACTAAAACCTTCCCCAACAGTCTCACATAATATTTTATTGACTACCATATTACTACATGTTACAACTACATGCTTCCTTTTTACAAACCTAATTTCAGTTTCAATTATTTCCACATTCATCAACACTAAATCAATAAAGGAACAAAAATATGCATAACAACAACTATTCAATAAATCTGCAGGAACAAATTAAAGTTCCAGGAATCCTGATACTCAATTTTTAGCTAGTCTTAAATTAATTGTTGATTGTATTACATTGAATATTTGTTATGCCTACAACATAAATATAATGCAGCACTGTCACACTTTAAAATCTATGAGAAATGTTAAGACCATTGCAGTTTACAAACACTGTTCATGAACAGTTAAGATCTAAGTATGGTCAAATCGTATAAAAGACAATTCGACAAAGCTCGCTTCCTGATTGTCAAAATGAAATACAGTTTATTGTTAGATTAGAATGTATTAGGTTAGGCTGTGTTAGGCTTGGCTGAATTAGGTAGATTGTAAAATCTGTTGGCGAACTGTCTTGTGTACGATGTGAAAAGAGTTGAATCCAATACTATAATACTGACAAGTTCCCTTATTTTATTTCTATAGGTTTTTGCATTACAGTATTCCAAAATGCAATTAAATACAGCATACAGTCAACTCCCTCTCCCATACAGCATTATCTTCAGCAGTGTGAAGACACAGGGTAAAAACCCCATATGCTAAAATATATGTAATTATTGTTTGGATCTGCATCAAGTTTGTGGCAATTAAAAACAACAATAACAGAGTCTTGTTATTCTGTTTTATTATTAAAAACTAATACATCAAATAAAAAATTATTTATACTGTATTGCTCAAATAATGATAATACTGAATTTTATAAAAGCATAAATCCAGAGAAGTACTGTCTTAATGCAGTAAAGTCATTGCACATAGCTTTTCAAAAGGATTGATTTTCACAGGGCATCTTGAAACACATTCCTGGATGAAGAGAGGAGCCAATTCCATATACTGTACTGTAGTACCAGAAATATTCAAAATAATTTTGCCGGTAATTAAAATAAAATGTAAACATGCAATTAACCCGAGTACTGTGAAGTAAAACATGGCTGCCAAGGCATAGGCCTATACACATGCAATTAACCCTGGTACATCCAGATATGATCTCGAGTCATACTTGGACTCGAGTCAGAACTGACAAAGTGATGTTTGTCAATTTGATGGAGGTTTGGGGAGTGTGATGTTCATTCTTCTGTATGACAAGATGCAGGTCTCTTGGTGGTTATCTTGAGGTTATCTTGAGATGATTTCGGGGCTTTAGTGTCCCCGCGGCCCGGTCCTCGACCAGGCCTCCACCCCCAGGAAGCAGCCCGTGACAGCTGACTAACACCCAGGTACCTATTTTACTGCTAGGTAACAGGGGCATAGGGTGAAAGAAAACTCTGCCCATTGTTTCTCGCCGGCGCCTGGGATCGAACCCAGGACCACAGGATCACAAGTCCAGCGTGCTGTCCGCTCGGCCGACCGGCTCCCTGTACTACCGACGCTCAAGTTATTTTTTCCTGTCTTCATTCCCCAACTAAGTAGCCAAGCTACAGTATTTGGAATAGTACTGGTCATGGTAGGTGATCAGATCAATAGAGAAATGTTGACCAAACCACACACTAGAAACTGAAGAGAAGACGACGTTTCACTTAACCCAAGTCCACGTTATTTTGACTTTTCATCTGCAGATCAATAGAGCCTAGATTGTGCCTCTCTAGACCTCAATAAGCTGCTCACTTTGGAGAGCAACTGAGGAACAGGCTCAGAAAGGACTATTTCCTATAGCTTAATGTCCAGCTTTGGCATATTTTCCTGGCTTTTACTGATGTACTTCATGTGATCAACCTAATTGTTTTTAAATAAGGAGAGGAAAAGCAGTCTGATAAAGTCATAGCTTTTAAAGATCACACGTTAAATCCTTATGGTAGTACAGTTGCCATATACTTTGGCACTTTATGAAGACGCCCATGAAGAAGGACACAGTAGTTCCAAAACATTATGTGACAGAGTTCCGGGAAGACAGGACACCTCAAGCGCAACACTACATGTGGGTATATACATGCTAGTGCAGTCACGTTTCTCCCAGCACATTTCAAATTAAAAGGACACGAATAATCACCTACGTAATCATATGTACATCAGACCCAAGGCAAAATATTGTATTGTTACACATGGCTGTTAGACGTGGAAGCATGAGCAGCCCGAATCCAAGACACAAATCATGCATATGCTGTACAGTAAAGGCACTTGTGCTACAAAGTTGCAGGTCAGCAGCTACATGATGGGAAATATTTCCAGTCTGTAAACCATCCCAACATCCTAAGCAAATCCACACATCCCCAAAGAACCAGAGTTTGTCAAATCGGGTGAGTAAATCCGGCATGAAAAGTGTGTGTCCTTACCGGAGATTCGCCAAATCGAGGTTGCACTGTATTTCAAACAAAATAAGGAACTTTGAAGGTGTCACAGAGATTAAGTAAATAACTAGAGTCCCCACTGTAGCACGATCGGATGAATGGGTAAAGGGGACGGAAATGGTTGTGTACAGCCAGAGAAACAAATCATCAAGAACAATCCAGTAAAGCCTAAAGACGTTTTAGACAGTGACAAAAAAGTATAAAGATAGCTTTAAATAACAAAAGGGAACTTTATGATTATCACATGTACCATCAAAAACCTAAAGATGATCATATACAAAAGTTGAGTGGGAAATAAGAGGACCATTCTTTAGAATGTATGGTAGTACAGACTTGCAAGAGCATGTTTCTCTAAGCATCACCACTTATCTGAGTTATAAGTTTAAGATCCCTTCTCCCTGCTTAGATTTCCCGAGGCTCCTCGTAAACATTATGTGATGCTTTGTTATTTTTATGGAGTAAATTGGCAGTGTGTATGTTAATCCAGCAAATGGTAATGGAGTCATTGTATCAAAGAATTTAAATGCAGGCACAGATACTGTTGCCACAGGAGTCGGGCTCATGTATCGTGTACAACGTAGCACAGCCAGTCAAGATCCTCAAATCTGATGCCTTTCATGAATATCTGAGTCCAACCAGACTTCCTTACAAATTTTCATGTACAATTTGTCTAAATAAATTCTAAAGAAAAAATATAAACCTTACTTTAAAACTTACATTAATCAAATAANACACACATAAACACACATACACACACATACACACACATACACACACATACACAACACACACAACACACACACACACACACACATATGCACGCGCGCGCGCACACTTTAGGCTTGTATCGAGGTCCTTTCAGAGTCGAACTCCTGACCTTCCTCAGGATGTAACACCACAACAGTTGCCCAACTCCCGGGTACCTGCTTACTGCTAGGTGAACAGAGTCGTCAGGTAAAAGGAAACGTGGTCAACTGTCCCGCCCGGGAATCAAACCCCCCCCCCCCCCCAGATGCCAGAGTGCGAGTAGAGAACGAAGCCAACTGTACTAAGAGACCCTCGTAATGTATAGTACATTTTTGTGGTAATATTAAAGCTAAATATTTTTAGAAATTTAGCAGTTTTATACAGACGATGTCACTAACTGGACGTGATAATGTCGTAGTTTCTCCATCTTCTGATGTGGGGTTTGGTCATCAGCTTAGTAATTGTATACTTTTTTAGGGCAATACGTAATCCTAATATTAAAAGGTATAGTCTATTTTATCTGGCTTTAGTAGTGACTTAATTGTACCTTTACAGTTATTGTTAGTATTAAATATTGTAAACATAATTGGCTTAATTACAGTGAAAAAATGTATGAAATTTATGCTACTTGGTGCAGCAGATATATAAACGCCTAGCTGGTGATAATTGGGTATTTCTTTTTTTCTAAATTGGCTAATAAAAGTACATTTTATTGGATTTGGTAAGTCGACATACAATTTAGGACATTTTCTTTCCATGGCATTTCTGCTTTGGTAGAGTATATATTTCCTTGAATATCAAGTATTTTTCTCGTGTCTGTGTTGACAACCGATAGCTGTCTGCCATCGGGCGCTCGGCGGAGTACCCGCAGGAAAGACAAAATTATTTGTTGCGGGTCTGAATATCTTCTTGCATGCAAAAACTGATAAGTGTGCGGTGATGCCTTGGTGGAGCGAGTTTATAAACTTGCGGAACTGGTTGTTTGAGTATAATAACTCATGGCAGTGTTGAGACGGTAATCTCAGAACTTCCCTGTGGCTGATGATGACTTGTTGACTAGTCTCTCTTTATCTTGAGACTTGTTGACAACACACATGCATGTATATGTACCTATATGCACGAATGCATACCAGCCTACAGCTGCCTGCATGCACGTACACATGCATGCCTGCATGCACGGTACGACTCCTTCGGCTGCCCGACGCTTACTTAAGACGGTCGTGAAGTGACAGGACCATTATGTTGCATCAAGCGACGCACGCCACACCTCCATCACTTGCAGGATTCCCACCGTGTAAGCTTGGAATGTGTGAACAAATCCACAAGGGCCGTGACGAGGATTCGAACTTGCGTCCGGGAGCATCCCAGACACTGTCTTAATCGACTGAGCTACGACAGGGTAAAAAGAGTTGAAACCGAAGTTCTACTGAGCCTCTCCGAGGCACAAACAAGGTGTTCCGATGTGTGTTGGAATGTGTGATTTTGTTTCGTAAATAAAGTAAATGTTAATTCAAACCAAACTCGCAATCAGAAATCCCGGGTTAGAGTCTCTTGGGGGGGGGAAGAAGAGACAGAAATGGTTGGGCTAGTTTTCTTTCGCCTTCTTCACTTAGAAGTAAATAGGTACCCTGGAATTGGCCTACTGTTGTGTTGTATCTTGGGGAGGGTCAGTAGTTCGACCTTTGTGGAATATCTATACTAGCAGGCTGCCTGTCCCTTATAAATCGGATTAAATTGTTACCGTAGAATAAGGACTGTCGATTGAAATGTGAAGATAAATAGGTACAAACTGTTTTCATAGTACACAAGACGATTCAACACGACTAGTTTTTTCACTTTAAAACCGTAATATTTTTTTTTCATTTTAGTTTAGGCTGTTTTAGCTTAGATTAAGCTAGGTTAATTTGGGTTAGGTTATCCGTACTTGTATCCGTAGGCTTTTGTTGGAAGTCAGTCCCTCGACGAGGCCAAGTATGTCTGATTGATGAAGATTAAGCCACCAAAGAGGTGGTACGGGCATGAATAACCCCGTAGCCAAGTATGTCAACATGTGTTAACAGTATGTTAACTAAGTTAAGATCCATGCTGCAATTTAGGGGAAAAATGAGATGTCGTGAAACAAGTGGGCCAGCGCCTTCCAATGCTATTTCTTATAATTTGAGTGAACATAAATATTTTTGTTTTCGATGTATGATGCCAGAACATGGTAAATGAGTATTATTATTATTAACATCTTTATTGACAAAATTAATTACAATTTTGCCTAATCTGAGGGGTCACCCTAGCTAATAAGACCTTCCTCAGGCTGCCGCCCACAATAATTGCATAATTCCCTGGTACACTACGTATTTACTGCTAGGTGAACAGAGGCATAAAGTGTAAGGAACTGAGTACAAACGTCTCGTCCTGCCCGGGAATCAAACCCAAGACCATTTGATTGTGAGGACCGCTAATCACTCGGCCCGTTTTATCGACCGTTCCCAATGACGCAAAACTGTTGTATAGGGTTGCCGTCTCTGAACAGTCAGACTGCAGGACACCTCCATTAACAGTCACCACGATTCTCCCTGCCCCCGCCCAACACACACTCTTTGGCCCTTTGGCTCAACAAATCAATTCCAAAACGTCAAAAAACCCAAATCCATTAATAAACAAAATTCTAAATCCCCCAACAAAAATAAAGTAAATCCGTCAACAAAAATACTCTAAATCCTCCTCCAAAAAAAGTTCCAAATCCTCCAACAAAAACAAAAAGTTACAAACTGTATTTGTACTCACAGAAAAAGAAAGGTGGTGAAAGAGAAGATTGCCCACAGGAGGGGTAAGGGTCAAAGCACGACATAAGCGAGAGTGGGAGTGTTGTAGGGGCCTCGCCTGGTAGCCAAGGCAGTAATGGTCATGACATTCCTGTAGACAGGTCGCAGGTTTCTACATACAGGCTCAGGGTAGGGGACGAACAAAAGATACCAGAGCCGGAGAGTCGAAGGAGAGGCAGACGAGGTAGAAATAGCCTAAGCTACTCTATCCCTTTGAGATGTATTTTTTTTCTTGTCTCAATAAACTTACTTGAGGCAGACGAATACTCGGGACAGCCATAATCGACTTTAGACAGCACGACGTAAATAGATGTAAAAACACCAATGGGTCTGGCCATTCGCTCGGACAGCCTCTTCCTTTATAAAATAAGAACGGTTGAATCACCCCCCCCCCCTCACCCCCAAAAAAAAGTTTTGTACAATTAGAATTCTAAAGGACATAACAAATTAAAGAGTAACCTTAAACTTAATCTGTCCTAGGCATAACATGTGCAATCTAAGGGCGACCTTTATAGACATGTGCTATACTAGTCCTAGAAACAGTTAGGTTTTGTTGTGGTACTCTCGGGGCCCTCTCCAAAATGTAGACTTTTTTATGCCGGTCCATTTTATTTTTACGTCCATAGTGTATCTATAGGTACAATCGTTTTTGATGACAGGTTTCCTGTCCCTGACAGTGGCTAGTAGTGTGCTTGTTCCACTGTAATTTCAAATGATAATAAATGCATTTTCTGGGGGCTAGGGTTTGAGGAATGGAAGGCTTTGGGAGGTATTGGGTATGTGCGGATATATGGGCGTAGATATTGGCAAAGTGAACCTTGGGTGTGGGAATTGTGTGTGAAGGGAGGGGGAAGCAGATCACCGGGCACCTGGGAAGAGAGAGCATATCCCGGCCAGCCTTCTTGACGGGGGTCAACAAAAACTTGATGCCCTTCGCTTCGTGAGGAAGGTCGTGAGGAAGGCACGGGTGTGTGCTCACTCGCGTGTGTCTTGGGTGTTTACCCTGTTAGTGGGTGTGCATATGAATGCCCGCTTGCGTGAGCACACTAATTTAAATGGTCCTATGATTTGAATTTGATATAGACAAGATTTTGTGTTAACTCTGATAAATCATGATTAGTATCAGTATGGCACTGAAAGGAACAAAATATATATAAAATATGGGCATACTGTATGAGAGTCCGCGGTTCCTATAAATTGCATTTGTGATCAGACACGGTTAACGATGGGGAACGTTGTAGACAATGTAGAGGCAGCCTGAACTATGTTATGTATTAGGCTACAAATCTTCCCTCTTGCAACTTGTTCAATCATATTCTAACCTAAATTTACATCCATTTAATAAATAAACACGTCCGCAAATTCTAGAAAAGCATGGTTAACTGGAAGAGGCGAGTTGTAAAACTGGCTGGGCTCTATGGAAACGATGATCACCTCACCTGAACCATGAGGTCTCGCCTCTTAGCCAAATTGGAACTCCAGAGGAGGTACTCTTTGCTCGAGTGGTTTAAGGTTTATGTTTACAGATTTGGGATCACGCTTCGAATACCTATTTAGTGAGCTTGTTTATTTGTTCTTTTGTCTCTCACTTTGATAATTGCATCCGTTTTGTGGTGTAATTACAACGCTATCCAGCTTCAGTACGCTTACATGAGTGCGCGTGTGCCTGCGCCTTGCATGGATAGTCATGGGTAGCACCTTGCCTTGTTTAGGGAAGGGAAGAGGAGGGTAATGGACGAGGAAGGTGTATGGGGAAGGAAACGGGGGTTATTGAGGAGAGATATATGGGCACTACAAGTATAGTTCCTCTGCTTACAACGACTCTGCTCTGAAGGCTCAAGGATGCCTTGGCCTATCCTTTAGTGTAGCATGGATGTTGATATCATCTCAATCACCTTACAGAGGCTCCATAAATCTTTACTCTTGGTTTTAACTTGACTAGTTTTAAATTCACACGAGTTGTACCATTATTTGAATCATTTCTCAAATATATATATTTTAACTTATAAATTTACTAGGGAAACGAATTATAAATGACTCGCCAATGTTTTTTTTTTTATTCTGCTTGAGAATTGATGACAGCCTGGCCTGCGCACCCCCGGATGCTGTGCTATGACAGCCTGGCCTGCGCACCCCCGGACGCTGTGCAATGACAGCCTGGCCTGCGCACCCCCGGACGCTGTGCGGTGACAGCCAGTTATTTACACTTGCTTATTGGCTATATATCTGTCTCTGTTAATTATTTGACAGTTTTACCTGAACCGACAATTAGAGGGCAGCAGCCAAGCTTTCAAAAAGTTACTATTATTTACCCGAGTCTCTTACTACGTGCGTACATCTGGCGTCTTGAACAGGTGGGCTAAACACCTACTGATTTTAGCTACTCACCCCTTTATGTGCATTTTACCTCAATAAACTTATTTCATTTTCCTACTGATTTACGGATAAAGACATCTATCTGTTAAATAAGCGCATTGTGCTTAATGCGCTATAGAGCACACATCAGTCCAGCATTGTAGGTGCATGCTCACCCAGATGTGCTCGAATAATTCAAATTCAAATATTTATTCAGGTAAAGTACATACATACAAGGTGAGATAAAAAACATTGATGGATTTATAGATAGAGCTAGTACATGCAATGCCTAAAGCCACTATTACGCAAAGCGTTTCGGGCAATAATATGCTTGCAGGGTCGAGAATTTGAAAGTCCCGCCTTACAAATTTTGGTTAGATTGCTTTTATTTCTATGCCTCTCCTGGGTTCGCGGCCACACAACTTTTGTTTTCGCGTTTAGTTAAATTTGACGTACTTTAATTTTATACAGTTATATTTTTTTTTTCAAATGGGTCACAAATTTTAAACAATTTAGAGAACTGCTTTCTGTAAGAATATATTTTTAATCTACAGTGTATATATACAAAAGTTTCTGAATCTGCAGGAATAACTACAATTTTTTTATTTGAATCCCCAAAAGCAGCAAGTACAAATTCACGAAAACCCTGGGAACATGGGCGCGGAACCCCACGCATTTTCAGGAGTCCGGGTTCAGTATACAGGATACGACGGTGATCGTGAGGGAACTTTTTGGGTGTGTTCGCGTGAAGGCCGCAAAGGTAAAACAAACACACACACACACACACACACACACACACACACACACACACACACACACACACACACACACACACACACACACACACACACACATACATCCCATCCATCCACCAGTTGATTGACAGCTGATAGGCGGGGCCAAAGAGCCAAAGCTCAATCCCCGCAAGCACAACTAGGTGAGTACACACCCACACAGGGGGAGGGGGTGGTTTCAAAGCGTCATATGTAGTCATAAAGCGTCATATGGCAGATTAATTATTGGGAAGATGAAATTCCACGAGCGTATCTCGCATCTTTAACTACCCATTGTATGGTAGGGTGCCTGACAGCTGGGTGGACAGTGCTTCGGATTCGTAATCCTGGGTTCGATCCCCGGTGGAGGCGGAGACAATTGGGCAAAAACGTTTCTTTCACCCTGATACCCCTGTTACCTAGCAGTAAATAGGTACCTGGGAGTTAGTCAGCTGCTTCCTGGGGGTGTGTAACTAAAAGGAAGCCTGGTCGAGGACCGGGCCGTGGAGACGCTAAGCCCCGAAATCCTCTCAAGATAACCAAGAAGATGGTAGAGGGAAGTCTACTTGGAAGGATTCAATTTACATGAGATTAAGAGTAGGATACAAATATATCTGGCAATACGGTGTTGATGTCAGTGAAAAAGGCGTGTAAATTATGTAGTATGCCGCACGCCCTCGCCTTAGAACATTATGTATTGGTGTCAACTTATTTCCTTATTTCTAGTTATCAATAAGTAGTGTACCACATCAAATTGTTTGGAATGTGTGATAATGGTATGATAAATCAAATTGTTTGGATGTGTGATAATGGTATGACAGAACACTTAGGCACTACAAGCATTGTACCCAAAAAGTGTGTCACTTATGTGCTGTGCTTACTATATTAACCTGCAAATTTAAATGTGATTCTTGTACTGTGATTTGTGGATTTGTGCGCCCCCTTGGGGACTTGAAGTAGAGGGGGGATAGAAATAGCCTAAACTACTCTATCCCTTTGAGATGTATTTTCTTGTCTTGATAAACAAGCTTGAACTACCCTTAGGCACTTGCACTCGCTATCCAGGGATTCGGAATCAAACCTGAATCTCGGTAGTGCTGTTAGTGATGCCAACCACTCGGCTGCATGCGTGTGTAATCACCCAATGTAGTTAAAGTATGAGCTATGCTCGTGGTGTCCCGTCGTAATCTCTCATATGACGCTTTGAAACTACTGACGGTTTTGGCATAGACCACCCACTTGTTCCAACGTAGACGGTTGGAACATATGGACAAACATGGAAAGTTCTTATGTTTGCAAACATTGGGCTTTCTATTTTTTCGGCAGCTTTGTTTCCTTAGCTGTAATATGGAGAAAGTATATTATATAGCTAATGTACTTGCTCCAAATATATGCCCTCCTAATTGTTTTCAGAGTTGCAGGTTTTCTAGAATTCCTAGTTTATCAATTTTGTCGATTCCTGTTAAAATGCGTTAGTATGCGTTAGTGTTACTGGTGTGTTAGCAGGCGTAGTTAAGCTGTTAATGCTGTTGCAGGTGTTGCTGGTGTCCAGTAAAAAGGACCCGTGTGTGTGGCTTGTGCCAGGAGGAGGTCTGGAGGCCGGGGAGGACGCTGTATCAGCAGCTAAACGGGAAGCATGGGAGGAGGCTGGCATCCTGGGGCACATCGCTCGCTATCTTGGGCTCTTTGAGGTAAGCTCCACCACCCAGTCACTCAGCCTGTGTTGGAAGAGAGAGTAGGCAACAGGAATGTCAAACTGAGGTTCCCCCGAGGGTCATATGGGTCATTTGTGCATATTTGTGTTGTCATGAGGACCACACATCACAACCTATTGAAGTCATTTAATACAAATTTATTGCAGAATATTTTTATTACTTAGAAACGTACAATGTGCATACAAATGGTTTAAAAATCAAACCGCCGGTTAAAAAAGATTTATTTTTTTAAATAAAATTTATTTATAAAAAAAATTTAGGCCAGCTTATTACATACCATCATGTCTATTTTTAGAAGTCTTAACTCGCATGCCTCACAGCTGCATTCGTGTTTCTTTTGTGCTTTTGAAATCAATTAAAAGGGGATAGTAGAAATTATAAAAATTTCCTATTCTTTGGCCTAGGATTGTATCCTGGCTGTGGAGGATTGACTGGGGGTCAATCCTTAACTGTAGCCTCTGTTCACTCGGCAGAGAATAGGTTCCTGGTGGTTAAACGATTTGACGAGTTGTATTCCGGGAAAAATTAGGATTAAGGACTTGCCCGGAACGCTATGCGTGCTGGTGGCTGTACAAGAATGCAAGAACTCGTGTGTGTGTGTGTGTGTGTGTGTGTGTGTGTGTGTGTGTGTGTGTGTGTGTGTGTGTGTGTGTGTGTGTGTGTGTGTGTGTGTGTGTGTGTTATTTATTTACAAAATAAATAAAAACCCAATGTCTAACTCTTGACGTTCCCAACACGTAAGTGCTTAAACACACATTAATTCTCATACTGTAAATTATCTGACAGTCGTTTCATCATTCGGGACTCAAGAAGCACCGGACAGCCGTGTACATCTTCATAGTCACTGAGGAACATGCCGATTTTCCAGAAGCGAGTCTGGGTGAGACAGAAGAAATGAGAAATGTTTTGAAATAATGAATATTAGATAAAATTTTCAGAGCCATTTAATTTTTTGTATATAATACACAGTTAAAGAGTCGGTATACTGTTTCAGGTTTCTGAATGGTAATTCTTTTTTATGTTTACAAAAGTTTAACAAATTCTAGTACAATTGAATTAATAGATAAATAAATTCTAATATGTAAAACGGTAAGATTTATTTCAACTGAATAATTTTTAAATTTTCAAAAATATAAAATTCTGAATTGGTTCTCATAGGTCGTCGGAGACAATGGTTCAGCACAGAAGAGGCACTTCTTCACCTGGCGCGGCACCGTCCCCTTCAGAGTGCCTACTTACAGTTTTTACTAATGTCTAAACTCAAGGTGGCAGCAGCATCCTAGAACTGGCAAGGCTGGAGGTTGGTTGGCTTGTGGCAGGACGGTTGTAAGCACACTTTAGTCTTTCAGTACAAATTTAAAATTTAATGGAACCAGGCAGTCAGTCTCTCTATTCATGCACAGTACAGTACTGTATATAGTTTATAATATTTATGAATTAGATCAAATTGGTCAGACTCGCTAAGCATGAACTGAAAGAATATTTGTAAATTATAATACAGAAGGCTTATAAATGATTACAGTATAGTAATCATTCCTTTATCATTTAATCATATTTCTAATCATTTCTATCATGTGCAATTAATGACTCGAACAACACTTCTGCAATGCCTATTAGAGTTTTCTTGGAATACTGTAAGCATGTAAACTAAAGATTTATTCTGGTAGCATGCAATTTTTGCTAGAAAATGATTTAATTGTAGTATTAATAATAAGATTATTATTTACAGTATATGTACCAGTACTTTAGAATTTAAATAATGGCTTTGTCATGCTAAGATTCAACGTTCTTGTTTTACCTGTACAATAATTGTCAATCTCACTGCTTAAGGATATATAGGCCAATTTTGTTAAGCATTTTTAGTATACAGAACTGTGTTATAATACTGTAGTCTGATTACTTGCTTCCTTGTTTCACTTTCAAATTTTCATTGTACAGTACTGTGGTAACATCCATATTTTCAATCTGCTCTTTTTATAAATATGGACATAGTTAAAGCTATTATAATTTTTTTCTATGGCTTACAATCATTCCTCCCAGCATAGTCAACTAACTCCTGCCCATGGTAACCAGTTTTTGGAATTGTTATGGAGATCCTGTTTCATGTGCCTTGTTCCTGAATCACCAACACAATTTGGTAAATAATGTATATGTTGTATATTTTATATAATTATTTTTATACTACTTGTACTGTGTATAATTTGCATTTGGTGCTCTTAAATAATTAATAGCTTTTATATTGAAATTGTTTTCATGTGTTTGATGAACTACATTAGTCATCGGTATGCCAGTAGTACTTGAATGTCCAAATTTTCACAGAATTCTAGTAAGAGAACAAATATCAGCCATCAACAATTTTTCAAAACATACTTTTAAATTACAGTAAACTATTGCATAAAAAGCAATACATTAACTAGTACAGTGCTTACTGCAATTGTGACAAACTGGTCAATAATCCATGATATTGAGTAAATTGATTTGGTATTATTCAAAGTACACTGGTAATGAAGTACAGTATAATACAGCCTGAATTGCCTCTCATGTTTTGTACACGAAATAAAATGATTCGTCATTCTTCAGTACAAAACTGTTGCAAACCAATCTCACTGGAACCAACAGAGGTTGATGTTAAAACGATGTACAAAATTTCCTCGGCAGAAATTTTGACATTTATAAATCTTGAATTTTTGTTATTTATTTTTATACTGTATTCCTTAATGCATACATAATAAGACATGTACAGTACTGAATACTGTATACATATGTACAGTACTACACTGTATAATTTAAAGTATTTTAACAATCATAATCTTGTACTATATAGAGGAATGGCTCACTGGACTTGAGACAATAGAATCATTTTCATGAAGAGAACCTATTATACTGCAAATTGAAATGTGGACAAAATATTTTAAATTAATTTCCTTAATATATCCTCGCATAACTAATGTTTTCTAAATATAGAAACTATATGTGACTGTATTTATTGAATATTTTGTCTATTTGAATAAGGTTTTAGGTTTTTCTTTAGTATTTAAACCATTATATTTAAAATCACGGTAAAAGCTACGTTTTTGAAAAGAATAATTGAGACGTATATACAGAACTGTACAAAATTAATATGTGATAGTGTATAGTATTGTCATAATACAGCATTTTATATAATATTTTTCTTTACATCATCATGAATAATTATTTTTAGAGTACTAGGTTTTATTTTGCAATTTTCAGTTAAATAATGCAAGTTTGTATATTTATTAGTTGTAACAAGGATGTAAATACTGTATGCGATTCTTGTGAAATCATACCTGTAGTAGGTAGATCCAAGTAAATAATACTCTATGTAGATATAAGGTATTTATATTACATGAACTGTTATATACAGTATCTTGATGTTATCTTGATGATTTCGGGGCTTAGCGTCCCCGTGGCCTTGTCCTCGACCAGTATCTTCAAATTCCAGAGTTTCCACCTAAAGGTTTGCATTTACAATACAGTATATTTGTTATTTGCTTGGATTTGTCCAATAACCATCAAGCAATGTTGGTGAAATGTTTGAGTAAACACAGTGTACTATTGCCCACAGAATAATCACACTGCAGCTGTTGTCACTTTAGACAGATGATTACCATATACCGTACTGTAGTGTAGTGACTTGTGCAAGTACCAGTTATAAATGCCAATGCAGAGTTTGCTAATATTCTAAAATGGGGAATGCATTTTAGTTTAACTGAAGTGCCATATATTTCAAATGATATTCTTTTCCTTAATCATCATGGATAAATTTTTGATGTACCAATATATACTAGATCAATATTTAGTGATGATAATATTTTATTAATTTAACAGAACTTTATTGGAATTTTGTATTGAGATTCAGAAATGTGTGCCGTTTAGTATCTCTGAGATTGTTGCCGAAAAGTTATAACATATCAACTTAAACTGTATATGCAATATCTTTAAATATATTGGTAATTTTGCTAAATATAATTTTGTAAGCCTTTAAGTAATCTAAAAGGATTACCAGACAAGACATGATATGCAGGTATAATAGTAGTAGTAATGGTTCATGGTGTAACAAGTTATGCAAGAAAACTAAAGCCAACTTAGTCCCCTATGAACAGGCACTCTCCTATGCAGTGTCAAAAAACAAAGGCAGCATTTATTTCAATTTACTTAAGGGCCATCATCTCCACAGTGAACTTGACAAGGACAGGAAGCCGTGGATTGTCAAAGGTCCCTCCCATTATTTCTGACTTTTTTTTTTATCTTGATTTTAAACTGAAGTACTGTGCTGTAATGTCTTGTCATTTATGGCTTCTTTGGGTAGGTGGTTCCATAGGTTTTATAACCTTATAGGTGAAAAGGCAGGTTTGGTTTTGTCATAGCTGTGCTGTGGCATCAGGCAGCGAAAGTGTTAAACCCACAATAGGTTTTGTATGGGCCGATACGTGACCTCGTCAAATTTGTTTTCCCACTTCCTAATCGGTGATGGAAGGAAATAGTAACCACTCCATTTACAAATTTAATCTGTTCCAAGAGACTTCATAAACCGAAAACTTTAAAACCGAAACAAATTTTCCCATAAGAAATAATGTAAATTGAATTAATCTGTTCCACACACCAAAGAATATTAACTTAAAAATAATTTAGACAGAATACTACTCATAGGTACCTTACCTTTATTGAGGACTCTTGTTTGTGCATGGAAGATGGAGCGGTGTTAGTGTTTGGAAGGGGAGTCCCCTTCCATTATATTATTATGCATTGATGACCTTTTTTGTGTACACACTGTTTTGGAGCCATACCACTAGGACCTGGTTGTGACTCACTGCTTGCTTGTCTTGTCAAAAAAATCTCTAAAGACACTTTTTTTTTTTTCCTCTACATCTTAACACTTTTCTGTAGTGAGACATCATTCATTCATTATGAATGATCTCGTTTTCTCTGTCGTCCTCAACTATTTTCGTAGATTGAACTTTACCACCGACTTTCTTGGGACCCACGGCGTGATGTATATTAAACTTTTATATTCGGAAACAAACAAAAAAAAAAAATTATATTCTTCTCAAATAATTCAAGCGTGGTCATTACTAGGCAGGATACAGTGGTAAACAGAGTGCACCTCACCCCCGCGCCCAGCAGAACCACGTGTTCATAGACTCGCACATGTACGTACCTGTATCAACAAACTCAACAACCGAGACAAATTTTTAGGTAGTATTTTGGTAAAGAGGGGCTTTCGTCAACCAAGGTTCCAGTGTAGGTCAAATTTTATTATGTATTTTTTGTAAGTGTGTGGTAGATAACCATCTGGATTTCAGGCAGTAGCAGATTGTGAATGACTTGAGATCCAAGTAAGGAATGAGCACCTAGAAGATGGAACAGGTATGACTGGCTTCCTTAGCAGCAGCATCTGCAGTCATCAGGGCAACACCAATATAGCTGGGCGACTCTTCCCAAAAATGCCAATTGTCATATACCTTTTTATAATTACTTTGTATACAAAGTTATGCTGTACTTGTTGCTTGACCACTTAGAATTACAGTATAGTGCTGAACTACGAAAGGTTACTGAAACAAATAAAAAAATGTACGTCTTTAGTGAAAATATTTAGATACCAGAGCCATTATCTGACTTTAAACCAGTCAATCTCTCCAGACAAATTGTATTTGATACATCAAATACTTAAATTTGTGTATAACACTGCATTAAATTGGTATAATAAATAATCCCTCATAAACCACTTTACCTTGCTATCAATATAAAGCATTTGGTAAAAAATGCTAAATATAGTAAAAAAATTTTTTTTGGCAACTATGAAGGAAGAAAGTTAGTTTCAAGGCACTTAACTCGGTAGTAAGAAAGTTATCACCAAGAGCACAGTCAACAGAATTCTGCCATTACAAGTAAAACGTTAACATTTATGCTATTAATACACTAAGTGATGTTAAGGAATTGGAAAGCTACATAATACAGTGTGTGTGTGTTGTTGAAAATAATAAAATAATTATCCAAAGGCACCAAGCCTGGAAGACAATTTAGTACTACCTGTGTTCAAAATTCTTATTGGCAATATTTGTTTGAATCTAGAATTGGAAATACAGTACATACAGTAATGGTCAAAGTAAACGGTTAACAAAATTCAGTCATCAGAATTTGGAACAGGTAAATACTCAGTGCTGTATATCACAATAAATGACCACCGATAAATTTTTAGTTCATAAGTATGTGCAAAGCACTGTACCTTACCTTTGCATCCCATAACAAAAATTGGGAACATTATTTTAGCTATGTTCATGTCATTATAAAATTTAAATAAAAAATTGCCAAACTTGTATGGCACAAGTTATGGCACCATGACAAATTATTAATCTTGCATTGATCAGTTCACACCATTACAATAATGAAAAACTACTTTCATAAAATTAAAAAAACTAATTTCAGCCATAATTTTTAACTAGAGCATTAGATAAATAATCAATTTATATATGTTACTCTTGGTGTGTAAAATATACATAGATAAAAACCTTTACAACAACATTAGATGTACTGTTCCTGCACCTTATAATTTGGCACAATATTAAATGGTAAACACCTTACAAGAGTTCATGATTCAAGTAAAACAATTACTTCAAAAGTGCTATTAGCAAGTTACCATGACAGCTTATACAGTGCCATCTATTATCATGCATGAACATCAGGACATTCAGAAATCACTGAAGGTTAACTAAGATGTCAATAGCCAAAAATATGCAGTGAAAGCTTCAAGTGCATATTATATTTTAGAGTTTTTTCCTCCAATTTAATTTGAAGCATTAACTTGCAACAATTAATATTTCATATTTTCAGACACTGAACTCCAATCAGCAATGCATAAAATGTTTGCTAAATAATCTGGTTAACTGGTTATGCTACTTCACTAGTGTAATTACTGGATCTCAAGAACTTGAGCATGTATACAAAAAACTTACAGTATGGTATTTTTAATAACCATTTTGCCCCAACTGCAGTAGTGGCATGGCCTTTCTTCCACTTATGGTTTTCTTTTAGTTATTCATACTGTACTGATATTTAATGACTGAGAAGTGTGCAAATACCATTATAATATTTTACTCTGAAATCTGTTTTGTAATTCTTAGGTTTTGTCCATTTTATATTTTATTAATTCCTTCAAATTCTGTCGTATTGATAACTGCAAGGGCAAATGCCTATATACTTATTGCATTAACAATACAACAGGTATATAAATAATTTTTATAACGTGTTAAACAAACTGTTTGAGCTGGACCTTGGACATGGTTATTACAAATACACATGAATACAAGTTTGCATGTAGTGAATGAAACCACAATTTCCAGAGTGAACATATACAAAAAAGTTGAAAGTTTGAGTAGAGTTGCACCAGATATCTTACAGCGATGGGACCAGGAAATATTGTTCCCAATATGCAAGCAATAATTTATAAGCTTACATAGTGTTTGGCATTCACCTAATGGCCAGTACAGTACTGTTAATGGCTTTAAATGTATAGGAAGCTGAGGGAAGGTAAGCATATTGGTTGTGAAATATCGGTGTTTATCATTCTTGTATGTAGTTTACAAGGAGGATCTTATCCTTGGAGTGTCTACTTTTACTTTTACAATAAATTTGCAATGAAAGAGAATAATAGTAAAATTTTTTTTTTTTTTTTATGAAAGTGAAAGCTCAAAAGGTTTTATTCAAGTGAAGATAATCAGTAGCAAATCAAAAGCAAATAAGAAAAAAATTTCAACTTGCCTTAAAGTAGGCCTACTCTAAACATTTACCTGAATTGCTATCTCAAGCTCTTTTACAGTGAGCTTTTCCTGTAACATGTAAATTATTCATCAGTGACAATGAAAGTTAAATTAGCTACACAAGATATTGCACATCATGAGTCATGGTAAAGTTAAGCTCAACTAGCCCATAGTATATCTTGGTATAATCCAGATTTACTATATGAAATGCATGTAAAATGACCAAGATCTAATATGCAAATGACAATCTACAATAACCCAACCTACACATATGAATAAGGATCCCGGACAGGCTGAAATATTGCCAGCTTCCTTTATTTTGAAGTGTGGGTCAGGTTATTCATTTTTAGCCCTGTTATTGTGAAGAATTCTCTGCATAATCTACAATGGTAAACCTAAACAGCGCATAAATAAATTAAAAATGTACATAATTACATAGTATCATGAAAATATGTTTACAAACATCTCTCATAAGATCTAGTTATGCCAAAATAACACTATAATCAGACAACTTTCTTGCCTTTAAATTTGGGCCCTTTTGTTATCATAAATTGTCACAACCTCAAGATTTGTTTCTTTACACATCAACCTGACAACATGTTACAGAATCTGGCTCTTGAGAACACATTAAAAAAAAAACTAATGCATGAAGCATTTATGAATATTAATGTACAAAATATTTCAGAATTGCAAATGATATTTTGAAACCTGAATATACAGTACCAGTACACAAATATTTATTTATCTCTGAACAATTAAATGCTGGAATGTTGTTGCATTAAATAAAAAATAATGCAATTACCACACACTACAACTGGAATCAAAGATTTGTTAATGAACTATATCCTAGAACAAATTTTTTTAATTGTTATTAATGATATAGATGAAAGCAATGATACCAGTCCCAATGCGTCTCAAAATTACTGTACAGGACTACTTATCTATTGCACAAGCAAATACTGCCAACAAAAAATGGTTAGTGTGGTATCTATACAGCTTTAGGTTAATGTATGTGACAAATTGTTAACCTACACTTCTCAATGGTATGACAGGCATTATGCTGAAGTGTGTCAGTATTTACACGAGTGAATGTGCAGTATTTTCTTAATAATAACTACCAATAAACAATTAGCACAGGCTATCACAGAAATCAAATAACAGTAAAATACTTAACATTGTATGTTAATGTACAAACCATAGCCATGGTTTGTCCTTAAACAAATATATGTGTAAAGAGTTATGCAAGTAATTATTAAAAGAAGGCACCAAGCCACAGAAGACTATATAGCTATGAAATGTGTAGATACATAAACAATTGTTTGTGTGCTCTTATATACAAAACCATGGCAAATTGCTTTGGTATTTTTTTATTATAATACAGTATATATATAAAATTCCTCAACTCAATATCAGGCCATAGGTGTTCCAAATGTATTGAACATAATAAATACAACAAATAAACATGCTACTAAGGAATTTTATGTATTTTAGTCACAATAAAAAATATTGTATAGACACAATATTGTGTCCTCTACACAATCCCTTGTGTATAGAACTTATTACAATGCTGTGTGATTGAATGAAGGTGAAGGAAAGACCCAATATAAGTATTAAAACTAAATTTTTGGATGCAACCTACATCCTTTCTCAAGGTGCTGTGAACACTGTTCTTGACAAGGTTCTAGGAACTTGAGTTTGTATGTCTAGCAGAGTCCCTCATGTGGTGTCCATCATTAGACATCGCTATGTATGTTAATGTACAACCATAAAATTATTCTTAATGAAATTAAATTAACTAATCTCATTAATTCATAAGCAGACCTTGTGTTCAGAGTAGGAATAATGTTTCTGTGGGACCCTGCTCACAGTTCTCAGAACCCAGGGCAATTGAGCTTTCATCTGAATTTTGGCATCCCTTGGCGAGTCCCTGGGGAGCATAAGCATAACATCTAATGATGGCCACCACGCGAGACCCTGCCACACACACAAATGCAAGCTCCTAGACTCTTGTTCAAAAGTGTTCACAGCACCTTGTGAAAGGATGTAGGTTGCATCCAAAAATTTGGTTTTAATGCACTTAGACATATATTGGGTCTTTCCTTCACCTTCAATACCTTACTTGTTTAAATAAAATAATGAAAATATGTTTGTGTAAGGGTTTGAATGAAGCCCATTTGCTGATTTTTGGCGCTGCCACTTTTGGTGATATTTAGTTCAGTCACCAACTGCTGGCACCATTTTTACTGGGTTTTGGTTCATTGGCATTTTCAGGTCAAAGGACCTGGCCATGACAATTTTTTTTTTTTTTTTTGGGGGGGGGGGGAGGGCTCATCAACTTCAAAGGCATTTTTTCCCGAGTTGACTGCTATTGCTTAGTGCAACCAGGTGGTTAAAATACTTTAAATTGACTTAAGTACAATGCAGGAATGTTTGTTACTGACAATAGAGCAAAAATGTAATCCTCATATTGCCCAGAGATCATGAATGACTTAATTTTGTTCACAGGAGGTAGTTACATTGCACTAGCTTTCTACAGGAGGTAACTGCACTGCTCTAGCTTTTTAATCCAATCCCAGTTTTCACAATCATGAATCGCTCTATAATATACAGGATCACAAAATTCCTTAATATACGACTGATCACAACCATAAATGAATAATAACTCAACCAGCATATATGAAAGGAAAGTGAATATGTTTAAGTCCATCCTGGACCCTTATAATGTGGATACTTCATATATAATGGAAGTGAAAACTCAAACACACACGATTTGATAGTCACTTTCCCTTAATGCGAGTGAGTTGGGTTAACTGGGTTCAGCCACATTATTGTGATCCATTCTCTGCAACCATTGATGACTGCTGATAAAATTAAAAGAGGAAAAGGAGTACACTGTATGTTAAAGAAATCAGTTTTGTGAGACAGTAAATTGTATTTAGCAAAGAAATGAAAGGGTTGGTGACTGAATTTTGATTAATCAAAAAATTTGGTGGTTGTTATTAATATCAAGAGACTTTTATGCCAATGTTAATAAAAGTTATCACAACAATGCACCAAGCTGGCAACAGTGTTTACATATTAACACACAGACAATGCTAGTCATTTTATATTTGCATATAAAAATATACTTTCTAATTACAAGTTAAATAGGAATTAATTTGTCCAGTCAAAAATTAGTTAATAAATCTGAAAATGAAGAAACGTCGTCGTTTCTTTTTATTTCCAGACGTGTGGGGTTGGTTATCAACCCGCCAGCTCGTTACTGCGACTCATCATCTGCATAGTTAATTAATTTCTAAAGGCAAGTTTTGAAATAGCTAAATAACGTACTCACAATAGGGTGGTATTTGTTCAACATGATATTGTACATGTATAAATTGTTTGTAAATGTCACAAAACAAGGCACAAGCTGTAAGGAAGATTAAGACATTTCACAACCTCAGCATCTACAAGCATCAGTGGATATAACAGATTACACACACACAAAAAAATTATCACTTTATAAAAATAAAATGACTTTTCAAAGTCTAAAATGCCTGGCATAAAGCTCAACATTGAACCAAGTACAAATGTTAATGTTTTAAGAAAATGTACGGCAAATGAACGTACTGTACATAGTACAAAACCCCAAAGCATTGTGGAAACACATGTTTTTATTATTTAGAATGTTTTATTTTATAAATTTCTTCACTAGTTCAAGTTTTTTAATAATGCAGATAGTCTGCTAAAATAGTGCCAATGTTTACATAGGTAAGTCACTTTAATTAGGGCGTTTGCAATTTGTTTTGTCGAGAAAAATACCCTTTCACAATAGTACAAATGACTGCAGAAGACTCTGAGCCATCCTGATTCACTCACATTAAATGATTGGAGTGATTAATAATTCCTGTTGTTGGGGACAGGAAGCCTATACTTATTGAGGTCCCCCTTGGGTCAACTACTGACCATTCCTGGGATGGAACTCACAAATGTATCTCCTGGGTACCTATTAAATTGTTATGCAAACAGAGGCATCAGGTGAAAGAAACCGCCCAACCATTTCTGTCCTGACCAGGGATTGAACCTGGGTCTCTTGGTTTAAGCCAAACATGTAGACTACTGTGCTACTGGAACAAACTATTATATTAACCTGTTCGCTTTAGCTGCATATTAGCCTTGGTTCAATATTTGTTTAATTTTTTTCAGCCAAATCAATTTTCTAATAAAAGTACCTGTACAGTATAATTTCAAAATACCTTTGTTATGTTGAATGTTATGTTACCTTAATAAATATGCTAACCAAAAATTCAAGAAAGTTATGCAGTATATCTAGCAAACTATTTTTGTACAAGTAATTACATGCATAATAAAGCACTAAACCAGGATGGCCAAACAGAACTGTTGCAGAAAATTCAAGTTTTAGTGAAATCCTTCAGAACCCCAGAGCAGGAACAGAAAGACACAAGATCAACGGTCAAAGGAAGCTGATTTACTGAGGATTTTATCAAGAGGTGATTGACTAAGGAACAGTGGGAAAGACTCGTTGAAAACTTCATAGCCCACGTACAGCATGTATGCATATGCTGTATGCACGTGTATATAAATTAGCTGTAACCTAACAATATTGGCTAACTCTGTGAAGGACTATCACGTCAATATACCAGTGTTAGGGCATGGTTTAGTATTGAAGTCGGTTTTAAGTGAACATCTAATTAGTGTAAATTATTTCACACTAAATGGGACATTTTTGTATACATTATGTATATGCTAATTTGAATATGCTGCCTAGTGAGCACAACACTAAAATGTTAGTAGGTCTGCTTAGTACGTGTATGGCAGAAGTTATCTGTATGGGACAACCATGTTTTGTTAGTGCTGAGGCTTCATCTTCAGGGCATTTTAGTGACTCCACCTTACACATGATTATTAGGGGGCAACAATTAAAAGGTTTTCCAGTTATAGTAAATTCCTGCTCCATCAGAAGATGTGCTATATAGTCCTAATGGATTGGCACTTTCCCCTGATACCTCCCTCCCTCCCCTCCATCAGAAGATTGACAGCAATGTAAGGATTGTGATCTGGTTTCAGCTGGATAGAACGTCATCCAGACAATAACAATATTCCCACTGTTATTGGAAATTTGTGGTGCTGATAAACTTAAGACAATTTGTCACTTTTGATAATTAAAGTCGAAAAAGTGATTTGGTAACAAAATACAGTAGGCACAACAGCATGTTCTATTCTTTGCCCTAATAAAAAATTAATGTTGGGAAAAATACCCATTATCAGATGTGACAAAAATATGGGTTGCACTAGAATGAGTCCAGAATTATTCCATACATTCAAACAGACACGGGGCCTGACGGCCGAGTGGACAGCGCTTGGGATTCGTAGTCTTAAGGTTCCGGGTTCGATCACCAGCAGAGGCGGAAACACATGGGCAGAGCTTCTTTCATCCTGGTGCTCCTATTCACCTAGCCATAAATAGGTACCTGGGAGTTAGGCAGCTGCTACAGGCTGCTTCTTGGGAATGTGTAACAAAAACGAGGCCTGGTCGAGGACCGGGCCATGTGGGACGCTAAGCCCCAAAATCATCCCAAGATAACCTCCAGACAGGCATTCACAGTACTCTCTGTTAAGCTTCAACGTAAAACTGTACCCATTTCATAGACTAATGTTTTAATAGAACTTTCTCCTCGCCTCAACCACACAATCCAAGCTGATTAATCCTTTAATAACCAGAAATTTGTTGTAAATTTCACATACTTTATAAACTGTTAATTTTATATGCTATACACCATATGGTGTACAAAAACGTATTTCAATCTCTCATTCATATCAATGGGTCTCACGTCTTTAGTAATATACACAGTTATAATAACTGGCATCTTTTCATAATTACAAATATATTAGTCTGCCTATTACCTAATTTGCATTTAACTTGCCAAACATTAAATTACATCACACAAAATCAAACATGTAATATCTTAAAACAAAGAAAAAAAACTTAATATGCCTCTCTTTATATATAGCTATTTTACAAATACTGTACAAGGAAATGCAATAGTCATTCAGCCAGCAATCTGCTAAAAAAAAAAAAAAAAAAAATATGCCTTCAAATAAAAGTCTACTAAACTGATTGTAAAATCATCCTGCCTTCATACTTAATGCACAGCCATTTTGATGCCATCAACATGTGCCAAAATTCTGGCACTTTGGTGAAAGTAAAGGCGACATAAAATTGACCCTTCCTGGGACTAACGAGGATCATCCTTGCTAGGTTAGGTGGGTTGCCCAAGTTGACGTGTCTCTGGGTAGGCAACACCATGTTGATGTCATAGTTTACACTACTGCTATTATCGTACTCTTGTATATCGTTACCACTTTCCAAGTGGGAATAAACATGTAAAAACTTTGAAAAAGTAATTACCATATAACATTTGTACCTAAAAACATATCTACATCATTTTAGCAATGCTTTTATTGTAGTCAAAGCAAAACTACTGTATTGCATCCATTAATGCAGTTTCTTTGACTCAAAACACCACGGTACATGTACTACAGTATTACTAACAACAAAACTTCAAATCCCAAAACTAAAAGATTACAACATACCTGTGAATCTATTCTTTTCTCTTAACATACTGAAGTTTATATTATCTCTTTCTACACCACTCTTAGAATGATAACATATATTTTCTGATTAATCATCATAATAGTCTTGTGGATAATGTATACCAACTGTGCTAATATTTATCAAATTTGTATTAAATGGTTATGAATACATCTAGGGTTTTAGCATTCTTCTACTATACACTACTGGTATATCTGTATTTTCTGTACCTATATTATATATACAAGTTTTTCACTATCAGTGCTATTTCACAATCACAATAATGTAAGTTCTCTAGAACACACCACAAGACTTGACATCACTGACATTACTGTCACGCAAATTCTCACCAGACATGCTGATACGAAGCCTGGAAGCCCATGTGGAGAAGCGCAGACCAGTGAGAGAACGCCAACCATTTGTTTCACAACAACTGAGGAACAGTCTGCAGGACGGCTGCTTCACTTCCATTCACTCAATATTTTAGTACATTCAATGGGGACCAAACACTCTGAAAAGTTAAAAAAAAAAAAATGTACCACATAAAATGTAAGGCAGATTTCTTGCAATAATTTTATCATTAACAATCACATGTTTTAGAAAATGTAAGAATATATGAAACTGCCAGACCTATTGACCCATACAACCTCCTATTTATATGATCCAAACTCATTCACATGTGTGTCTAACCAATGCTCGAAACAAGCAAGTGATAGCACATCTTTTATATTATCTATAGACTATAGACTTTTATATTATCTATATTAATTATATAAATCAATACTTATATTGATAAATAGACATTTGAAAGCTCAGGGCTTAGTACAATACAGTATAAACAAAATATCTGACTCAAAAAGTATCAAACTGCATCGTTTGAGAATAATAACTCCATTTTTCTGAACATGCACAACAATTATATACATACTTCGTTTTCTTGTTCTTGGTAAGTGGAGTTTGCAGAAGCTGGGGCGTGGTCTCCATCACCCGCAGGAGGAGGCCATCAATGTAGTCTTCTAGATCTCGTGTGTGGCGTACACTTTTCTCTAGGCTTGATTGAAGGTTCACTATCATTTCCATTAGATCCTATGGATATTAAGTTAAGCCAGTTATGTGCGATTAATTATATGTAATGAAAACAATACATCACTTATAAAAAAAATGAAGTGATGATTGAGGAATTTTCAGTAAAGATAGAAAGTTTAAAGAAAGATATTGTGGCAAGAATGTGAGAAAACTAGTTACTTAAATAAAAATATAGAAAGAGGAGATAGGACATTTTATGTGGTAAACATAAATTACGATAGTGAAATGGGGGCTTACTGCAAACTGACAATGGAAGATTTCAGTGTAAGAATTATATTATAGAGGCATTAGTTGAAGTGTAGTACAATTGATACACTCTTGATACAATCCTCTCTCTCACACAAACTTGATACAATCCTCTCTCTCACACAAACTTGATACAATCCTCTCTCTCACACAAACTTGATACAATCGTCTCACATAGCAAACAGGCACACAAACTTGTCTTGGCTTTCTGGGGCCTGCATAGGTATGATTCCTTGATTCAGTTGAAAGGTTATATGATAACATAGTAGAGGGTACAAGATCTTTGGAAAGATGAGTGCATGGCATATCAATTATTAAATGAATTATGGAATAAAGTGCCTTATGTCTGGTTGTTGAGACACTGGAGAGGATACAAGGTGAATATATATTGTGACTAGAAAATGTTGTACAATGATTTATATATTTATATATTGTATCTTGGTCTGCTCTTCAACTTAAAAAAAAAAAAAAAAAGATACAAATTCTTAAGTCAAAATTTACCTCTCGAGATTTTCCTGCAAATTTATCATGTATTTCTTGAGGTAGTCTTGATTGACGTGTTGGTGGGTGTGGCAGCCGATCATTACCTCCTTCCACAACCCTCCCATCTTCTTCACCAATACGTTCTCGGCTGTCTAAAGAAATTAATTATTCAGACAGCAAACGATTTAACTACAATGTACAAACATTTGATTCAGCAAAATATCTTACCAATTCTAAAACTCAAACTACAACAAAAAGGAAGCAATTGAACTTACTTCCAAACAGCTTAGCCTTGAGCCCGGCCCCTTTGCCTCGTCGTTTCTTGCCATCTCCCTCGTCGCCATCTTCCCGAGACTTTTTCTCTAGCCGTAAAGCCTTTATTTCTGGGAACCTGCAATATTCAATGCCGATAAATTCAGGACACATTTTTTAATTCCATAATTAGCATACTTTTCCATAGCTTAAACATTTTAACACAAGAAGATCATTTTTTTTACACATTAGTAATATAATAGAAACCCCAAACATATAATATACAGTCTTATAGTGGGATGTGAAAGCCAACACTAAATGTAAAAGTATTCACAATGTAACCTTGAACATATACATTGTCCTTATACATGAAGTATATGCATATGGAGTCCATATACAGTACATTGTCCAATTCACATAGTTCATGAATATTTATTGCAAAATTTGTTACTATTACAACATGGTCTACTTTTTGTTTTAATTAATTTTCAACAATTTGTAATGTGTGTGTGTGCATATTACTCAAAAGTAGGTTGCCTTACAATTAATTTACAAAACTCTAAAATTAAGTTTAATAATTTTCAAAAAGTAACTTATATGTATTGTTTCACAGGGAATTAATGCTAGACACTCAACCCTCATATACAAAAAGGAAAGAAAGTGATGACATTTCAATCCGTCCTTGACCCTTTCAAAGTTACAATATAAACTCTATATAATGGAAGTCAAAACTCCTTGGAATGCATTCAAACTTTAGTTGTAATACTGTACTTTAATGTATCTCACATCAAATGGGCAATCATTGTTTAAGGGGTCTCGGTGGTAAAGTTGGGTTCATTTTTTACTCTCACTCAGGAATCTCGGGTTCAAATCCCAGGCAGGACAGAAATGGTTGTGCACACATTTCCTATCACTGAATGCCTCTGTTCACTCAACAGTAAATAGGTATCTGGGAGTTAAGGCAACTGTTGTGGAGTTGCATCCTGGAGAGGGTCAGTAATTCAACCATGGGAGGACCTCCATATATGCTTAACATATATAATGTGGTGCTGTAGATGATGTGTACCACACTCAGTCAGGTTAAGCACCACTTAGTGGCTATTAACTGGCTGGGTGACAAAATGAACAGCCTTAACTAGAGGAACTTTGTCGAGCCACTTAACCTTAAAACTGCTCCATCACTATCTGTGATTTCCTCCTGTGTACAAATCTCCATACACTGTAGTAATAAATAATAATAATAATAATAATAATAATAATAATAATATAATAATAATAATAATAATTCAGTGTGTCAGGGGGGCAGGCAGCCAGGTTTGATCTGTGTGCTTCTACAATAAAACTCCAAGACGACATCGTTGTTTATCTCCAGTCCTTACCAGTACATACCACAAGGAACAAACCAGCGCAGCAAGCCGTAATACTGTATATGTGATTGACCCTTATGGGTTTCAATACTTTTCCTCAATGTGACCTGGATACAAGATTCTAAAATGCTGAGCCATTTAAGGGTTAAAGGCTTTCTGTCCCCAACAAAGTAAACCCATATCCAAAACCTATCTTCTGAACAACTTCAAGTATCCCATTTACATCAACTTTTTAATTCAAAACCTATCTTCTGAACAACTTCAAGTATCCCATTTACATCAACTTTTTAATTATTCTCAAAATCCAATTCCTATTTTTGCTACTTGATACTAAAAGTGAATTGCACACTCATTATCAAGTTAGTTTCAAATACCTAGATCCATGTTCGTCTGCACGTGTAACATCCTGAGTGCTGCTGGAGAGGGACGTGCTGAGAGATGACCGACTATCACTACGATTCACATTTTCCATGCTTCCAACCACTGCAAAAAATAAGTTACATTTTCAGTCATATTGCAAAATGTATAAATTAACATCAGGTGACAAACCATTACTGTAATCCCTCAGGATATCCATCCTTGCTCAAGTTAAAAAAGGATGGATACTGTATTTACAGCTCTACTTAATCTTTCTGATTTTACACAATATACATACAGTACATCTATGTTTGGTACAGTAGCACTGATTCACCCATCAGATAATATTATACAAGTGTAATTCAGTAACACATAATTAAAGCAGGACTGTTTCGTTATCTATATTGGTAAGATGTCCACATTAATGACAACAGCAGGAGTTTGGGAATGCAAGAGTTTTGTGACAAACAGGAATACTGTAATGAAGCTGCTAGTTTTCCGTACATGCCAAAAGCATCTGAACAAGCAAAAGCTGAAGGACAAATGATTTAAATTAAATGAGTGATATAACTGACAGAAATAAGTAAGGAAAGATTACTAACAATGGAATGGGATTTCTATGCCCCAAGATATATAGCCAACAATAGCAAAATGTGTTAGAAAGGAATCTTGTCTCATGTTAGTGCTAGAGGTCTTCAACAGAGGTCTCAAAGGTCTTCAACAACTACAGTATTAAAAGAAACACTATGAGGGGTTTAAGAAGGTAAAGTGAAGGAATATCATTTGTCACATACACTAAGTATAACCCATCCAACATCCATGAAATGAAAGTGATGTTTCAATCAATTTTATTTAATATCTTGTGCATGTGGGATGTTTTGTTTCAGCCAAGTAGTTGTGACTTGGTCTTTGAACTAAGTTCAAACTTTGACTAAATGTATAGAGGTGGTAAAATGTGGTGAAAAATAAAAAAATAGTCTACTACTGTAATAAAAAACTGTTTAATCACTTAGACAATTTCAAAATACAGTACTAAGCTTTTATGTGATCTGGAATACATCTACCAAAATATGCAACAGATGCTGGCAGTTCCTTTCATTACTACTGTTTTAAAGCAGGTCACGCTAAAACTACATGTAACAAACAGTAACTCAAACTAGTTCTGAGCATATCATCTATACTGTTAAATCTGCACTACTCCAAGAAATTAGGCCCAATAGAGAAAACCACATTTAAAAGGCAAAAAGCAGAAGTATTAACAATTACAATAATAGTCCCCCATTAAGGGTCCTGTGGGACAGTGGCCTATATCCTGCACTCACAATCAACGCTCTCGGGATTAATCCCCAGGCGGGATAGAAATGGATGGGCACATTTCCTTTCCCCCTGCTACTTCTGTTCACCTAGCAGTAAATAGGGACCGAAGAATCAGGCAACTGTTGTGGGTTGCATCCTAGGGAAAGTCAGTAGTTGACCTAGGGAGATCTTGAAAAGTCTTACAGGCTTCCTGTATCTATTATTATCTGCATCTTGAAATTACAGATATTTTAAGAAAACTAACCAACTGAACAAAAACCATGCAAAATTTAAACTGAAAATGGACCATTAAGTTTTGTATTAACTATGTTCAATGAGCTTCCCACAATACCAACTTTTTTTCAAAAGGGTGTGCCTATTTAGGAAAGTCACAACTCCAAATCTCCATATTCTAACACTGCACAATAGTGGGCTGCCTATACTTATTTAGTAATATACATAAATAATTTTTGCACATAAATCATGTCAAGTGTCACACAAAACTGAATGATGTATAATAATTAAAAGAACAGCGGTAACATGTGGTAACATAACACAATGCATTCAGCCTACATATTTTTTATATTACTGTAACCATTGCTGTGAAAGACAATGGGATTGTTCCCATTTCCTTCCATATTACCCATTTGTAAATAATATTTTTGGTACTTGCAAAGGTGCCAAAGCCTTATCCTCCTTTTTTTTATCTTTGGCCAGAACGGTGTCAATATATCTAAGTTCAGAGTCTCTCAAATATTAAAATATTACTTTTGCTATTATGTCTCCCAGTTCATTCAAACTTTATCTACACTGAGTGATACCAGCTGACTGGAGTAAAACACACTTAAAATGTGATAAGCAACTCGAGTCTGCATCTTAGAGAAAACCATTTCCAAATCGTGTAATCTTTGTTCAGTTTCTCTGACCTTTAGAACAAGCTTCTAGACCCAGTAAATACAGCCAGCAGTTGGTGGCTGAATTAAATATCACCCTATGCCGTAGTACAAAAAAATTGGCACTATGTTCCATTAAACAAACTTGCTTGTACCTATTTCTACAATTTTTTTTTTTAGAATTATGTTATGTAACTTTGAATATAGAAATATGTTATGTACAATGATATATTTTTATATTTTTAAGCATATTAAAGTTGATTTACAAGCTTGGAAAGATTTTCTCTTTTGTATACAGTATAAATGTTTTCATCTTGTAATAAGTGTTACGAATGTTTTGGCTAGTGTGATGGGCAGACTTCCATAAGGGGGAGGAAGAGTGAATATGGAGGTGATCATAGCAATTGTCATAGTTATGGTAACAGTGGTTGCAGTGGTAAATGGTGACAGTAATAGTGATGGTAGGATTGAATTGTAGCAGATGTGGAGGGTATTCAAGTGGTTTGGGGTTTGGCTAAGCGAATACAAATTTTGAAGGCGAAGGTTCCCGGGTTCAATCCCCAAGGACAGAAGCATTTGGGCATTGTTTTCCTTTTGCATGATGTCTCTGTTTACCTAGAAGTAAATAGGTACCTAGGAGTCAGGCAACTGTTGTGGGTTGCAACCTGAAGAAGACCAATAAGGAAAGATAATTCTAAGAAGATACGTGTAGTGTCAAGCCAGTACGACTATTCAGTACAACAATTGGAAGGGAAATGAGGGCATTTATTTGGGATAAGACGAAAGGGAAGGAATGGTGCCCAAAGACTTGTACCATTGGGGATCAAATGCTGACCTTCAAGAAGCGAGACTGTCCCCGTACTGACCAGTCTCGGTGGTTGGGCACAAGAAAGCCAGTGTTGACCAAGGGGGGACCTCAATAAGCCTAACAGAGTAACAGATTTCCTATCTCCAACTATGGGAAATCATAATGACCAGAGTAATGAAATAATATCCAACCACTGCAATTATGAAGAAATTGCGCATGGATGTCCCACCTCCCTCCCCACACACACACACACACAAAGCTAATTTGGTCTTATAAAATGATATATTTGCATGGAAAAAGTGAGGAATTGCAAAAAACACAAATGCAGTACAGCATTTGTCTTTTTTGGGAATTTCGTGCACATTGGAAGATTGTTGTGAGGCAATTTGGTCCATAAACTGTTACGATGCAATAACTGCTGACACACACACCAAGTAAGGGGAGGATCTGTAATAATGTTAAGAGTTTTTGTGTTTTTGTTGTTTCACTTCAGTTTATAAAATGTGTGAAATTATTTATTTACACAAAGTGACAAAGGGTGATCGAGTAGTTATACAGCCCTACAATGTAATATATACAGTACATCTTTACTGCATGTAAATCTGCCCTTGGCACAGCTCAAAGGTAATGTCTTGCAACCCACTCCTTTGCCCCTATTCTGTATGGTAATGTCATCCAGAAATAGGTTCAAACACCAGTCAGAAACTCCAAAGTATGACAGTAAAGTATGACAAAGTAATGATAATCGCATTACTTGTGGTACAGGATAACTTCATAGATAGTAAGCAATTAAGACAGTAGAATTTTTGTCATGGGTCTATGTTAATTACATTACATTCACATACATGTATTAAAACCATATTTATATCATTTGTATAAAAACTGGATGATAACTAAAATCAACCTGAAGGATCAACTTATGATGATAAGTGCATTACCCCGAGGATCAAAGTACGACAATGATCACACTTTAACCCTCAAATTACTCCTGTTGCCCTCAAGCGATAGGGACCGTTGTGCCTATTGTTTGTGGAAGACTAGATGTGTCGCGTAGTATTCAAAAGTTCTAAAGATTAAGTTGAATCTTTAGAACTTCTTTAAGTTCTAAAATCCTAATCTAAGTTCTAAAATCTAAAGATTTTATGTGGACGTCATTTGACAGGAGGGACCTCTGGAATTTTAGTATATTGAAAAAATTCTGACAGCCTCAGTTATCTTACCCTGCATTAATAATAATAAAAAATGACACTATGCCATATTACTATTCATATACAGTACTGAGTGAACAGAGTGGCAGATAGTTGGAACAAGCTAAGTGAGAAGGTGGTGGAGTCCAAAACAGTCAGTAGTGTCAAAGTGTTATACGACAAAGAGTGCTGGGAAGACGGGACACCACAAGCGTAGCTCTCATCCTGTAACTACACTTAGGTAATTACACAGGTAATTACTGATGCCTATGATGGAAGACAATGTTAAGGACTTTTAGGGTCCATGAAGATCAGTTATGAGAAGATGAAAGATATGCTTAGTGGTGAGAAAGGAGTCATTAGTTTTATCAATAAGGTAAGATAAGGTATACCTTATAAGGTAAGTTACTCAGGTTTCTATTGAGTAGCCCACCTTGTGATACATAATTAGTCCAAGTTAGTCTTCATAACAAGAATGGTGTGTAAAGCAGAAGCAGATCAAGCATATCAAGCCACAAAATGGATACAACTTATGAGACTGTGATATATGAAATACTGAAATTTAAGAAGAAAATGTAACAAGTGAGAGATAATGAGGAACATTTATTTCCTCAGAAGATAAATGAGGAAGAGAATAAGTGATAGCATGAGAGAAAATAAGGTATAAGGATTATATGAGGAATTATGTTTGGAGGGAAAGGGGGGAATTATGAGGGGAAAGCGTATTATCAGGGAATAGTGTTTTGATGGGAATATCTGTGGAAGTGTGCAAATATTATGGTGGGTAGGAGGGGGCTGTGCACAGTGGCTCTCTGTAGAAGGAAAAGATAGAAGGCAAACTATAAACACAAATAAAACAATTTTGTTATGAATACAATGTGGTGCAACAAAGTACTAAACCTAAATACTGACCTAAGAATGTTGCAAAGCCTCCTCCAATTGCATAACATATAATGCAATATTGTATATAATATCAATAAATTGCTCTATCTATACTGTACAACCAAAAGAACAGTACCTACAGAACTTTCTGCTCTTCCATCTATATCTACTCTTATATCTGCTTGCCTCTTCTCCATCTCCTCATTAGCCATCTGCCTATACATTAGTCCTTGTTTATCCAATTATATATCGCATTTATTTGCCTGCTAATCATATGCCATCATTTTATTTTCTCCCTAACCAACCTTCCATGTGTAATCAAACTTTAGCAAATTTATCTATATTGTACCGAGTATACAAAACAAATATATTTACTTAATAACTTTTAACAGCTTATTACGAATCTATCAGCATATGATTTCAATAAAAAGGTAATAAATCATGAATGAGAATTTAACACTAAAAAGCTACTATTGAGATCCTAATCTACATGTGTATCAAAAGTGATTTATCATGCAAAAAAGCAAGGAAGCTCATGCAAAAGGAATAGCATCAACTTTGTTACGAGACATTGTATACATACTTCACGGCCAAGAAACACTTGCTACCAAACCATTAAACTAGAAGCTAAAGACCCTCATCGCTTGCAGTCAAAACTTTACCTGCGTTTATTATCTTGCTGTCTGAAACACAATCCAAAGCCATTAGCATTATATACCATTTAGTATCGCCGCATTAATTACTGTATAGAGGTTCATTTAACAGCTTCACTTTCTCATGCATTTGGAACAGTTAATGTTATTTTAAACACTTAAAATCAACAAGGCATCTAGACATGCATCCCAGAGGAAAGAATTACAGCATTCAGAAACCCAGCATAATGATTAGCAATACACACTAACAAGAGCATGCGATACCATATTTAATGAAGTGTCAAAGTTGCCTTTTAGTAATCAAACAGGACTGCTTGAGTAGTTATGCATAGGAACATTATATAACTTTTGCTTGAAAAAAGAGAATTCATGCTAGTCCTATTTATGCCATGTAAATAGTCAAATTAATGGTGAATAAAAACTCATTGGTGAAAATTCATGTGAAGAATGATTAAAAAAAAATAAATAAAAGCCTGTCTTTTAAAAATGAAAAATTCAAGTGTACTTGCCTGTGTTTGCATGGATTGTGCTCCAGCTTCTGGGCCCTAATCTGAACTATTATTTGCCCAGTGACTGATCATGAGAAATTATAAGGAAGTTTGTTAAGAACTCTACAAAATATACCAGGAGACATTTACAGCTGAACAAGAACAATTGTTAAAACTGGGAAAATGGAGACCCAACCCCAATGCTCAAGAGGACATAGGTGAAGTTGATTATACAATTGAAACTTAAAAGATATAAGGCAATGCAAGCATCCTGTAGGTTTGGGCAGCAATTGGAATGCTTTATTAAAAGTTGTTGTTAAAAGTCAATTTTTATCCATAACTTCAAGAACAAATACAACACAGGTCTTGGTGCCTTCTTGTCAGGTGCTTACAGGTGGGGCATGAAGTCCTAGACCTCACCCCCCCCCCCCCCCCACTTACAGCCACTTATAGGGAAGAACTAACATTTATGTAAGCACACACTGGAGCACATCATACGACAGAAGAGGTGAAGAAGCATCTGAAAGATGTAGACATGGAAAGGGCAATGTGACTAGACAAGATCTTGTCATGGATACTAAAGGAAGATCAGAAGAGGATGATGTGCCATACTGAGTAAGCCACTAACAAAGATTTACAATGCACTTCTGGAGACAGGGAATAATCTACCCTTAAAAACAGCCAATTTGGTACAAATACACATAAAATTAGACAGGAAACATATACCTACAGACCAGTATCTCTGACATAAATACCTTACAAGATAATGTAGAAGGTACTGGGAAAAGTAATAATACATCACATGAAAAGCATAAACTTGTCCCAGATCAACAACATGGGTTCAGAGATCTTGCCTCACTAATTACACAGAATATTGGATAAGGCAGGTAAGGGTAGAGTGGGTTACTTGCATATTCTTAGACTGCCAGAAACTTTAACATGATTGTCCCACAACATGAAAGATATCAGGATGAACAAAAATAACAGAGTATCTCAAGGTTCAGTAATGAAACCCATGCTGTTTTTGTTTACAGGTAAACGACCTACCACAGCAAATTAAATATTTCATGAGACTGTTCATGTAAGTTGTCAAGAGCAATGAGAATGGCTTTATTCATTCCTGGATATCCAGGAAGGAAAGACAAGTGAAGAGAGCTGCAGGAATGGCTTAAGTACAAACTCGTATTTGACCCTTACAAATGCAAGAAAATTAAGATAGTAACAGGATAAAGGATGCTGGCAGTACCACATCATCAGAGAGAAAATAACAGGTGAAAAGAACATAGTGGTGGACATCACACACACACACACTGAACCTATCACTGGAAGCTTCTATAAACAACTTAACCTCAGCTGTGTATGGAAAGCAGGCAAATTTAGGAACACTGTCATATGCAGTGCCATCATGAAACCTGCACCTTACTAAGGCCAAGAGAAAGCTAAACAGATTCCAGATTTGCCAACCACCATGATACTTCCTAAACTAAAAAGAGCCAAACTAGGAGGATAAGCTGGAAAACCTATGACACAGAGAAACCGACAAGGGTCCAAGATGTGGGGCCCAGATTGAAACTAAACACCTAAATGAGTCAGAAATGTAAGAAGAAATATCTATTATTATGAGGATAGTGTATGGAATAAACTAGGTAAACTGTAGAAGCTAACTCCACAGAGTCAAATGCACAAAAAGTTCCAAAACCTACGAGGTTAGAGAAGCATCACACCAGTCACAATAATCGTTAAGAGGCTTGGCCTAGGAGTTGGAGCTACATTCCACAACCATAACTAGGTTGTGTGCGCACACATGCTAGAGTGCACAAATGCCAATGTGCATACACACACACACACACACACACACACACACACACACACACACACACACACACACACACACACACACACACATGCAAGTTCGCATAGCACTTTTCCAGCTCTTTCACGTTCTCCAGAAAAGTAATGTTATTATTATGTGTAAAAGATAAAATCAAATCTAGCAATAAATACTGAATATAACCAATTAAAATGTTAAAAAAGCACAAAGAAATAAGGCAAGCTCACTATCACATTGCTAATTACAAAAATAATGAATAACTATGAGTTGCATTTGCCTACTATCCCAGTATATAAGAGCTTTCTAGATATATCTCACATTTATTACTGCTAAAGGATTTTGTAAATGTAACTGATATGGTTTAGTTACTATTAAAGCCAAAATCAAATAATCAATCCTACTCACTAGCATTCCTGCCATACAGTTTCTTTTCCCACTCATCAATGACAGGCTGGGTGGTGGGCTTCTCATGGAGGGAACCAGAACGCACAACAGCAGCACTGGGCCGCTCAGCCAGCCCAGGGGTCCCCCGAGAAGTGCGGGAAGTTGGGCTGGGGGATGGATTAGAGCTACTATCCTTAGGAGTGGCAGGGGTAGATGGTGTAGCATAATCAGATCCAAAGCTATATACAGAAGCACTGGTTGTTGGGGTAGATGGAGCAGACACATCGATTCCGTTGTGACTGCTCGGAGTGTTTGGTGCAGATGGTGTTAATTCAGAGTTACTTCTTTTATATGTAGGAGTGGCAGGAAACTGGGTGCTAGGATCAGTCTCCAGAAGAGATATCTTTGTAGAAGAAAAAGCTAACGTTTCTAAAGCAGACTTTTTCTGGGTGTTTGATTCCTTGATGGGAGAGGAGGTAAAGACTGATCTATGCAAGACTTTTGGAGATGATGAAATACTAAGTGACCGACTTTTGGGGGAGAGAACCACAAGTGACTCATCGCTTTTATTAGAAGCAAATGATGGCAGAGTAGTAGTAGTAGTATCACTATGGGATCTGGAATATTTTATAGGCTGGACAGGAGGAGGAGGATTTTCTACCATAACAGACTCTGGAAAAACTGCCTTCTGTGAAGATGATGGCTTATGTAAGGAAGGGTCCTGCACAGCAGCAGGAGGAGATTCATTTAAAACTTTCCTCTTTAGGGGTGATGGCTCAGGAGTTGGAGGTCCTTCATGACTGCAGGTTCATGAAAACCTTTCCTGCGTTGGGGTGATGGCTCAGGAATGGGAAGGTTCTGCACAACCACAGGCTCATGAAAACCTTTCCTGCGTTGGGGTGATGGCTCAGGATTGGGAGGGTCCTGCACAACCACAGGCTCATGAAAACCTTTCCTGCGTTGGGGTGATGGCTCAGGATTGGGAGGGTCCTGCACAACCACAGGCTCATGAAAACCTTTCCTGCGTTGGGATGATGGCTCAGGATTGGGAGGGTCCTGCACAACCACAGGCTCATGAAACCTTTCCTGCGTTGGGATGATTGCTCGGGAGTGGGAGGGTCTTGCACAACCACAGGCTCATGGAAACCTTTCCTGTGTTGGGATGATGGCTCGGGAGTGGGAGGGTTCTGCATAGAAGAAGGTTCAAGAAAAACTTTCCTCCGTTGGGGTGATGGCTCATGATTGGGAAGGTTCACAACAGCAGGTGGTGATTCAGTGAAAACTTTCTTGTACAGGGGTAATGGCTCAGGAGTGGGAGGGCCCTGTACAGGAGCAGGATCATGAAAGACTTTTGTGCGTTGGGGAGATGGCTCATGATTGGGAAGGTCCACAACAGCAGGAGGTGATTCAGTGAAAACTTTCTTGTATGCAGGTGATGGTTTAGGTATGGGAGTATCCTGTACAGCAGCAGGATCACGAGAGACCTTTGTGCGTGGGGGTGATGATTCATAATTGGGAAGGTCCACAACAGCGGGTGGTGATTCAGTGAAAAGTTTCTTGAATGGTGTTGATGGCTCATAGGTGGGAAGGTCCACAACAGCAGGTGGCGATTCTGGGAAAACGTTCTTGTATGAGGGTGATGGCTCGGGAGTGGGAGTATCCTGTACAGCAGCAGGAGCGTGAAAAACTTTCCTGCGTTGGGATGATGGCTCATGATGGGAAGGTCCACAACAGGTGGTGGTGATTCTGTGAAAACTTTCTTGTATGAGGTTGATAGTTCAGGAGTGGGAGTTTTCTGCACATCAATG
>WNGS01000690.1:9949414-9961212 GCA_020271785.1 Procambarus virginalis | reverse complement strand
AAATTAGTGGAGTAATTAACGTCTGGAGTCTGAGGACTCAGATGACTCGGTAAAGCGAGGTCATGGGGTTAGCATAATACGTTATATTAATCATATTCTGTCTGGTGACAGTGGATTAAGTTGCACTCATTGTTAATTAGGGTAATTAACTCCTCTTCCGTGAATTCACAGTGTTTGATGAGACCTGCTTAGGCAGTGCGGAGTGAGACGTATTTATGTATGATTAATTATCGGTCCTGGTGACAGTTAATTAATTGCTCAAGGCTAATTAGGGTAATTAGCACTCATTAGTAAGTAAACGTAATTAGTGATACACAGACTGTTGAGAAGCCACCCACTTGGGGTAGGCTTAGTTAACGTAACTCAATTGGGATGTAATTAGTGGTCCGTTTGACCTTAATTAAGAATTACTCACTGAATACTTGCAAGGAGTCAAGTGTGATGTAATTTAAGAGTTTGAGTTATTGTGACAAGAGGACTTGTGTTAACGTAGAGTACTATCATGTTGTTGTCTAGAGTGAGACACTTGTTGTGATTAAAGTAGTACTTGTTGCTGACTGCTGTGATCAGTCAATTTCCATCATTATTCACATAATCAATGTTGCAATTGATTAAGGCAATTTCTTTTGGTTATCGTCTATGACGGGGTAAAGTAACTTAGGGATGAGTGGAGCTGTGTCCCAGAATCCCACCTTGCCTGACTGTGTTCACTTTAGTTGTGATAGGGGTGAGTCACTGTTAGACTACCCACCGGATTACGGGGGTCGCTCCTGTTGGGCTGGAGGACCTTAAGCTTGTGATTAGAGTAGTTGCCACTAGGAAGCCGTGTCACTATTGATTGCTTGCTTGTGTCATCAGTGGAAGATTGTTCAGTTAGTTCATGTTGTCAGCCCGAAGTGTCAGCAGGATGGAGCCTGCTGTCATTTCTCGAGGGGCTGTTGAATAGCTGTGTTGCAAATGCCACTGGTTGGACTGTAACGTAATTAAATCACACGCTGTGGTGTAACTTAGTCTGTGATATTTTTCCTTGAGTTTGCAATATTGCGTCATCAGTGGGCACACCTGTGTTCAGGTTAGTTCAGTATGCAGCCACACAGCAAGGGTTGCTATTTAGCTGTTGGTTATGGTGCCACTGGATGGACATTAACGTAAAGATTAATTTGAGGAAGGGTGCTGGAGTTGCCAGTGAACCCATTAGTTATTGATGTCATTGAAAGGCTACTGATTTGATTGCATTGCAACCGCTATTGCAGGTGTAGACTGCACTGAGGCGTAGAACAGTTAGGAGGTTACTGGAGACGTGTTCCAGAACTCACTGTGTCATTTGTTGTAATTGTGATTATAGATCTGTTAGTTCTTGCTTGCGTGTTGATTCCTCTGTGGGCACGCTTATGTTCGAGTAACGTCATTGACATTCTTTTGTTTTAATGTAGTAGTCTAGTCTCTTGTTATAATAAATTGTTATTTGTTAACAGTCTTTGATGTCAACCTTCAACTATTCTGTACCACTCCCATTGTTCTGATATATATTTGATATTGCTGTTTTAAATCTTTGATATGACGGCTGCGCTCCTGGGAATTCGAATTCCAATTCATAGCGCCACACAACAAATATAAAATTTGATTGTGAGAACCCGTCGGTTACCCTTTATTGGTTTTAACGTCATGTTTAACTAGGAGGAACCAGCGGCCTATTGTGGACAGGTTTCCACCCCTGCTGGTGGAAGCCTGGCGGTTTGCTCCCGCTTCTCCTTTTTCTACTGGACTCATGCTTAACTGCCAAGAGCAGCCTTTAAACTTGTAGTCCACCTCCTAAGGGAGGTAGGCGTAGAGAAAAATCTCACATAGCCTAAGTAGATGTGGCTATAGCTGATTTGGGAGTCCGTCCTCCTTAGGTTTCCCAACGTCAAGAAAACGGTCAAGTTAGTGTCCTCTCCTAACCTACCAGTATGTTACTTTTGTGAGCCGCTTCAATTTTCTAATACGACAATTTTTGGCCTATGTAACGCATACTAGCGAAATGCGACGTTTTTTGTAATAGGACAGAAGTCGATCGGTTGGGCCAGAAAAGAATTCTGGAGTCTACGTATTTTGTGAAGCCTAGCCTAACGATTGTCTAATCACTTGAGTGGTCGGTACACAGGACGGCCTCTTTTTGTTGTCAACGTTCCATCACCACACCAGGCCATCACCCCTTGCATACCCAAACTCCTTGCCCTCACATCCCTTCCAAGAACTAGTCATGCCTGCTTAGTGCTTTCGCGGATCATTTTACCATCAAACATTCTAGTCGAAAGTTTCAAAGCCGATTCGCATAGCCTATCACACACAAAAACTAAACCAGAAATAATCTGGAAAAAGATATTCCCACTCGGGTAATATGATTACAAAAGTCTTAGTGAGATTTTGGTGTTGGAGTGTGTACGTACGTGGATAATGGTAAGCCAGCCTAGGCTGGAGTGTACTCACAAGCTCTCCTCGCCCGCCAAGTGCAGTGACAAATTGCTGACCAACCTGTCGAGAAGAGAACTGTGATTATCACCTCTAACAAATGCATTATAATACAACAATTGCCAGATTCACGAAGCAGTTACGCAAGTACTTACGATCGTGTACATCTTTCCTCAATCTTTGACGGCTTTGGTTACATTTATTAAACAGTTATATGCATGAAAGCTTTCCAATCAACTGTTGTAATTGTTATAAACAGCCTCCTGGTGCTTCGGAGCTCACTAATTGTTAAATAATTGTAAACAAAGCCGCTAAAGATTAAGAAAAGATGTACAGGTTCGTAAGTGCTTGCGTAACTACTTCGTGAATCTGGCCCCAGGGCCTTTCCACCCCCACCACCCCCTCCCCCCGCCGCGTACTAACCATCTCTAATCAAAATTTGTATTCAACTTTTTGGCCGAACTTTATACTTTATCACCGCCGGTGACGGTATAGTCATGGTAACCAAGCTAGTAAGAGCTGTCATGAGCTGGCTTTGACATAAGGCTTAAAGCTTATCATGCCCGCGTGTCATTAAGGCCACCACCAAGCTTTGACCAGCCATAATGTATACTTTAATCCTGAATAAACTTCAGGACTAATAAACTTTGCATATATACATCAGTAAATAAGACACATCTGTGTTATATAACCCCCCTCCCACCCACTCCTAAGCAATATCAATGTAATGAGAGCAAATAGTAAAGCTGTCTCGGCGGCCATATTGGAGCACCTTTCCAAGTGATGGTAAAGTTCCGGCGACAAGTATTACAAATATATATAAACTCAAATTGTAAGCCTATTCATCCAGCCAAAATGTTAACCATTTAATTCCCATAGTCGGGGACAGGAAGCCACGCACACGGCCTACCTACGTCGACATAATGGGATCGCTATAGTTAGTCACATACCATTGGAGCAATTTAAATGATAAAGAGCCTGAGGTTTTCCATGGGACGTAATAGTGACGAGGAAACCGACTAACGACCCATCTTGAGGTTATCTTGAGATGATTTCGGGCTTAAGTGTCCCCGCGGCCCGGTCCTCGACCAGGCCTCCACCCCCAGGAAGCAGCCCGTGACAGCTGACTAACTCCCAGGTACCTCTATTTTACAGCTAGGTAACAGGGGCATAGGGTGAAAGAAACTCTGCCCATTGTTTCTCGTCGGCGCCGGGATCGAACCGGGACCACAGGATCACAAGTCCAGTGTGCTGTCAGCTCGGCCGATCGGCTCCCATTCTCTGAAATACTGTAGTACATCGTATTTTGACGTATGTACGTCAAAATATACACGTATTTTGTACAAAATAACGATTACAAACCCCCCTAACGCCAAAAACTGATACAGTACTTAAAATCACAGTGGCACCGAGACCCATGTAACACTGTAAAAGTGTTTGGTTTAATTTTATTAATACATACATGGAGATATATGAGTCACAGACAAGGATTTGACAGACGCCAGCTTGTCTGGCCTGGATCTCACACCTCTAGTGTTAATGACACCGAGTTGACCCGAGGTCAGGTCATGCGAATCTCACCTGGCTCTCGCTAATCTTATAATTGAGCCGGGTAGCCTTCAAACATGCCGACGTTTAAGGAGTGGCTTGGTAGAGTGCCGGAGGCTATCTACTTGTGGGCGGAGTTAGCTACCAGGTTTCCCAATATATACTCGGAGAACTATCGATTCAGGCAGAGGAGAAGGACAGCAGAAGCAGAGCCTAGACTGAAGAACAGACAGCAGCGGCCAGCCGTCCACCCAGGCGGTCAGCCGGTGGGGCGGGACAGTCTCTGTCAACTACAGACCCCCCCCCCCCCCCTCTCTCTATTCCCTTGGTGAGTTGAACATTGAGGGACTTTGTCGTGTTCACTAAACAGGTGTTGTGTGACGATCAGGGGCAGTCGAGTTGTAGGGTTCTCGAATTCTTGTATGATGACTCACTTTGAATATTACCATTTAGTTGAATTGCTTAAATTGATACTTAGTATGTGAAATATAATTGAAAGTTATTATTTAAAGTGTGTTTAACTTTGTTACCTGGAGTCTTGAGTGAGATGAGAAAATCTCAGCGGTTGCTGGTTCATGAAATTAATGAGTACATGATACAGAGGGAGCATACCTCTTGATAATATCTTGTGAGTATATTATGTTGATACAGATAAGTTCCATTCCTTGTCTTGTATGTATATGATCTAGAATGGATGGTGGCAGCATTTTCTATTTTCTATCTTCTATTTTCTACTTCTACTATCTACTCTTCTACTTCTACTATCTACTTTCCTACTTCTACCTATCTACCCTTCTACCTCTTCTACTTCTCCTACTCACTTCTTACTCATCATTCCCCCCCCCGTTACACCCAGGCCAGCCAGACCATTCGAGACCCGGGCCAGCCAGACCATTCGAGACCCGGGCCAGCCCAGACCACCGAGACCCGGGCCAGCCCAGACCACCGAGACCCGGGCCAGCCCAGACCACCGAGACCCGGGCCAGCCCAGACCACCGAGACCCGGGCCAGCCCAGACCACCGAGACCCGGGCCAGCCCAGACCACCGAGACCCGGGCCAGCCCAGTGACAGCCCTGGCCCTCCCAACACCTAGCACAGGTAATCTACGTAAGTAAGGGAGGGACCTCGGCGGCCTTTCCCACTTTTTTTCTAATGATTTTTTTTTACTATTTTATTACTTTACTATAATATTAGGGGGACAGGAAGCCTTGGACTTGTTTACATCCCCCCCCCTACCCTAGGCCAGCTATTAACCTCCAGGATGCAACCCATAGTCGTTGTGCATTTACCTATTACCTATTTACTGTTAAGTGAACAGACACATTAGATGCAAGGGAACGTGCCCAATCGTTTCACTCCCTCCCGGAGAGCGAACCCGGGATCGAGTGTCAAGAGCCTGGCCAAGGGGACGAGTGGACGAGCCTGGCCATGGGGACGAGTGGACGAGCCTGGCCAAGGGGACGAGTGGACGAGCCTGACCATGGGGACGAGTGGACGAGCCTGGCCAAGGGGACGAGTGGACGAGCCTGACCATGGGGACGAGTGGACGAGCCTGGCCAAGGGGACGAGTGGACGAGCCTGGCCATGGGGACGAGTGGACGAGCCTGGCCAAGGGACGAGTGGACGAGCCTGGCCAAGGGGACGAGTGGACGAGCCTGGCCAAGGGGACGAGTGGACGAGCCTGGCCAAGGGGACGAGTGGACGAGCCTGGCCAAGGGGACGAGTGGACGAGCCTGGCCAAGGGGACGAGTGGACGAGCCTGGCCAAGGGGACGAGTGGACGAGGCCAAGGGGACGAGTGGACGAGTGGACGAGTGGACGAGCCTGGCCAAGGGGACGAGTGGACGAGCCTGGCCAAGGGGACGAGTGGACGAGCCTGGCCAAGGGGACGAGTGGACGAGCCTGGCCAAGGGGACGAGTGGACGAGCCTGGCCAAGGGGACGAGTGGACGAGCCTGGCCAAGGGGACGAGTGGACGAGCCTGGCCAAGGGGACGAGTGGACGAGCCTGGCCAAGGGGACGAGTGGACGAGCCTGGCCAAGGGGACGAGTGGACGAGCCTGGCCAAGGGGACGAGTGGACGAGCCTGGCCAAGGGGACGAGTGGACGAGCCTGGCCAAGGGGACGAGTGGACGAGCCTGGCCAAGGGGACGAGTGGACGAGCCTGGCCAAGGGGACGAGTGGACGAGCCTGGCCAAGGGGACGAGTGGACGAGCCTGGCCAAGGGGACGAGTGGACGAGCCTGACCAAGGGGACGAGTGGACGAGCCTGGCCAAGGGGACGAGTGGACGAGCCTGACCAAGGGGACGAGTGGACGAGCCTGACCAAGGGGACGAGTGGACGAGCCTGACCAAGGGGACGAGTGGACGAGCCTGACCAGGGGATGAATGAAGCAAGGCCACAAACCAAGCCTGGATTGAAGAAGACAACACAAGCGTATCAGGTTGTGAACCTGTAATTAGACCATTTATATTGCATGACCGCCAGCGCCGGCCAGTACCAAACATGGCGCGGGCATCACAATGGTGGCGTCAACGCCTCAGGAAGCATGCCAAAGGAACTTGTTTTTACCGCAGTCTTCCCCCTAGGAGTGCCGTGGCGGGGGGAACTTCCCTGCCTCGCCTTCAAGAAGAACTAGCTCAGCATGCCTGGGTTCAATCCCCGCCCTGCGTTCCCACGAGAGGCTGCTTCACCAACCCATCTTCCTAAGGTTTCCACATCAAGACTCAAAACAGAAAACGGGACTGTCAATTTCCCCTCCAACAAGCTTCCTCCATCAGACTAGGTCTCTCCCTCCACCACCACCACCTCTTACTTTTTTCCATCCCTTCCCTCCCTCCACTAATCATCCCACTACGATAACCCTCTCAAGTGGAGGTCCTCCTCGCCACACCCACTGACGCCATATCAGCCCACCAGCTGGTGACATTGACCACTTGCACTATGGTAAATGCCCTCGGGTGTACATCCGGCACCACCTACATCTGTGTGCCAAGTAGGCACGGGTGTCTAACGGCACTACACTGGTGTGCCAAGTAGGTTGCCTGTCTACCGGCACTTTGCCTCAGTGTGCCATACAGGCTCAGTACGCCACTATGTAAGTACTACCAAAGCAGGAGGATGGCTTTCATATTCACGAATATACTTTTAACACAGTGATACATTTGTTGTGTGCAGACGAAGGCACTCGCACAACACCCACCCACCTAGTTTTAACTCCTCACTGGAAATAGGGGCACTACCTGAAATTTGGAAAATGGCAAAGTCCATATACACGAGTCGATGAACTACATATCGGTATTAATAACAAGTATGTCCCTAGGAGGTTTTATATTGATTAAAGGGGGGGGGGCTCACAGAACATGCGAACAGACGCCTGACAGCTGGGTGGACAGCGCTTCGGATTCGTAGTCCTGAGATTCTGGGTTCGATCCCCGGTGGAGGCGAAAACAAATGGCCAAAATGTTTCTTTCACCCTGATGCCCCTGTAGCAGTAAATAAGTACCTGGGAGTTAGACAGCTGCTACGGGCTGCTTCCTGGGGTGTGTGTAACAAAATGGAGGCCTGGTCGAGGACCGGGCCGCGAGGACGCTAAGCCCCGAAATCATCTCAAGATAACATCTCAAGATACATGTGCCTCCCACCCTACCCCTCCACTACACTCCCCTACTACCTCAGCCTTCCGTCACTGACGAAGACGCTACAGCTCAAGATAATTCACAATCATTCATTCATTGCACCACCACCACCTTCCCCTCTCCCCGCGAGGGGAAATTGACGTCAGGAGACATCCCAGTGACTGACGGATGTAAGAATAGAGAGAAGGATAGCTGTTGTGGTGGGGGGGGGGGGTATTTGACGTCCAAGCCTATTACTCCAGACAGATAAACACCACCACTCCAATTATCCAATAATCCAATTATCCACTCGCTAATCCTCCACTAACTACAGGAGAAACCTCAAACATGGCTAATTCCGCGCATTAAAATCTACCCCCCCCCCAACTTTTCACACCTTCAAATCGACCCAGTGTCAATACCCACTCTAACCTAACCTCTCCGTCTTGAACACTTACACTTAAGCTACTACATTCTTGGCCCATCCAAGCATGCAGTAGTGGAGATGCCGCTCTTGGGATGCCGGACTTGAGAATGGTCCAGGACGGACCGAAACGTCGTCGTCTCTTCACCTAGTGTGTGGTCTGGTCAACATGCCGCTCTTCACTCGGCCCAATTACTCTCACTCAACCATTATCAAAACGCTGGAGCAGCATAGCGCTGTAATGGGGCCTGAATGTATACAAGCCGGACTTAAGCTTAGTTAGCCTAAGCTTAGCTCCTTAATGGCAGTCTTGAATAGCTTGCGAATTATGCCGATTATATGGCATTAATCTTTCAGAACGAGGAAGTACGGTGATGAGGAATAAGCGCCAAGCCTGTACAGCTCTTGGATGGTATACGAGGACAAGGAGCTGGGATGTCATGACGGAGGGAATGGTGCCCAATTACGAGCTTACTATAGCCCGTACCCCAACGGACATTTCGTTCCGGGGTAGCTAAATCTAAAAACAACAACATGGTGCCTAACCTTTACGGGCTACTCATGCCCGTGCCACCTCTTGGGTGGCTTAATCTTCATCCATCAATCAATCAGGTGCCCAATTGCATGGGCCATCAGATGGGAGAATCAACTCTGTATTCTTCATTGGTCTTAACGTAAGAAAAGTAAAGGGTCTTAAACTAAACTTCGTAGACGTTTAAAAAAATGAATTTCTTCCTTTCGAAGCCTTTAAGCACAAGTTTTAAAATGGTAGAAATCCCGCCGAATGAGTTAGGATGAGCCGGATATGTAACACTAAGCGAAAACGTTGTAGCGAATATAAAAACTGTTATCATAAAATGTAGCTCAAAGGAAGAATTGGTAATCAATCATGGTGACAGGAGAGTAAGTCACATACACAGGGGACAGCAGCCTGTTTCTCCTAAGGTTTCCCAACGTAAAGAAACTGTCGTAATAAGGTTACCCCTAACCTCTGGTAGGTTACTCCTAACCTACCAGAGGACCCAAAACAGAAAACGGGACAGTATCTCAATTTCGCGAGCGGCTGCCAATTTCTATCACGACAATTTTTGGCCTTAGGTAGAGTATACTTCAAAATATAATGTTCAATTAGGAGGACGGGTTGGACAGAGAGAGGGTGACAGAGGCAGAGACAGACCCCGACCTGTCAACATACAGTGATCCGGGGGAGTGCCTGTGAGAGCCATTAATGGCACTCCATGGTCCAGTTATCTCGCGGGACCAACTATAGAGATGCCAAGAGCCGGTGGCTCACGAGTCTCTCTTGATGGTGTGTGGTGGTGCTTGCTTAAAAGTGTTTACATAACTGTGACTACGGGGAAGCGAGGTCTAGCTCTATGTCTCGCCTACTAGCCTATATTTTTCCCCATAGCTGGGTACAGGAACATATGACTTGACTCCTGTTAGGAGGCCGAGATCTTTTCCTTCTCTTAGCTCATTGTAAATCTTGCCCTCCTTGTACCTGCTGCGTTATAATTTAACTTTCTTGACGTTCGAATTCTTACTCACATCTGGCCTTAAAGTTGTGGATAGAAGTGGCTTCCACAACTTTTCAATGCATTCCACTGGCTTCCACAACTTTTCAATGCATTCCACTGGCTTCCACAACTTTTCAATGCATTCCACTGGCTTCCACAACTTTTCAATGCATTCCACTGGCTTCCACAACTTTTCAATGCATTCCACTGGCTTCCACAACTTTTCAATGCATTCCACTGGCTTCCACAACTTTTCAATGCATTCCACTGGCTTCCACAACTTTTCAAAGCATTCCACTTGTTGACCATCTGTACCAGGTACGAGTATTTCCTTCGGCCTCCTCGGGGGCCCTGACGGCTGAGTGGACAGCGATCGAGGTTCGTAGTCCTAAGGTCCGGGTTCGATCCCCGGCGTAGGCGGAAACAAATGGGCAGAGTTTCTTTCACCCTGACCCACCTGTTCATCTAGCAGTTAATAGGTACCTAGGCGTTAGACAGCTCCTATGGGCTGCATCCTGGGGGGGGGGGAGGGGGTGTATAAGGACTTGTCCGAAACGCTACGAGTGATAGTGGCTGAACAATAATGAAAGAACTTGTATATATGTATGTATATTATATGTATATATATTATATAAATAATAATAATAATAATAATAATAATAATAAATAATAATAATAATAATAATAATAATAATAATAATAATAAATAATAATAATAATAATAATAATAATAATAATAGTCTAGTTTTGCCTTCTTGTGCTAATTTCTCCCATTTTAAAAGAGGTCGTCTTTGTCCATTGTGTGGAAGACGAGCCTAATAGTTGCCGTCCAATACCCAGGAAAATGGTATACCATTATGGAAAATTATTATAGTAATAAGTAGACTTGAGAGATAAATAGGGAAGTCTATTCCCCCCCCCCCCCACACACACACACAATAGGAAATAGGTTGAGGTAACCTTTACGTGCCTATTCTTGCTCGTATCAAGCCCATGTCTAAATTCTTGAAAATCACCAAAAGACGTTCATCATCTTCTACAGGGGATGACCAATCGTTGCATTTTGTACGGAATTGTCCAATCCGTAAAAAAACGCGACGTATTAGTAATTATTAAGCACCGTAATATTGTGTAACTAGCTTCACGTTTTCTATGCATCGACCTCGATACCCCTTAGGTGTGTAGCTTGAAAAACTTAAGTCATGCTAAACAGTCTTATTTTTTTACGTAGTGGCAAATGTAGAGAACGGGCTGCGCGCGCACACCTCGTGACACCACTTTTGAGAAGAAATATTAACACCGCCAAACCACATAATGGAGTGGGACAGTTGTTTACAATGGTGACGTCATTGGCTGCTCGCTTGACGCACCTCCAGCGAGCTGTGCAACCCGTTCTCGCACTTGCTTATAGTCAATATTGGCTTATTTAATAAGTGCATATGTGACATACAATTTATTGTGAATATTTTAGTTTACCTTGAAAAGCTTCATAGAAAACACCGACCGTCCCAATATTCATCAACCTGCTAGACCTTCATTCTGCTAGAATTTACCTACTTATAATTATCTGTTAGATTAACGACCTGCCCGAAACGCTGCGCGTACTAGTGGCTTTACAAGATGCTAATACTATGCTATGTATTCTCACAACTCCAATGTACCTTCTTGTATATAAATAAATACAAATAAATAAATAACCATTTACGAACTTAGGGCCGATTCACGAAGCAGTTAAGCAAGCACTACGAACCTGCACATTTTTTCTCAATCTTTGGCGGCTTTGTTTACAATTATTAAACTTTAATGAGCTCCGAAGCACCAGGAGGCTGTTTATAACAATAACAACAGTTTGAATGACAAGTTTCATCCTTGTAAGCTGTTTAATAAATGTAACCAAAGCCGTCAAAGATCGAGGAAAGATGTACGCGTTCGTAAGTACTTGCGTAACAGCTTCGTTAATCTGGCCCCTACTTGTGAAAGCTGTACGTCTTTCCTTGATCATGGCGACTTTGTTTACATTTATTGAACAGTGCATGTGCTGAGCACTATGAGGGTGTTTATAACAGTAATAACCTTGTGAAGTTTCCCAGCTCGTAAACCGTCTTAATAAAAGTATGCAAAGCCGTCAAGATTGAGGAAAGATGTACGAGGTTCGTAAGTGGCTGCGTAAATGCTTGATGAATCCTGGGACCAGATTCACGAGGCAGTTACACAAGTACTTACGTACGTGTACATCTTTCGTC
>WNGS01000690.1:9934010-9948414 GCA_020271785.1 Procambarus virginalis | reverse complement strand
AGACGTGAGAGATAATAGGGAAGGTCGAGTAATTCCCCCCCCCCCCCCACCACACACACAATAGGAAATAGGTGGAGGTAACCTTTACGTGCCTATTCTTGCTCGTATCAAGCCCATGTCTAAATTCTTGAAAAATCACCAAAAGACGTTCATCATCTTCTACAGGGGATGACCAATCGTTGCATTTTGTACGAATTGTCCCATCCGTAAAAAAACGCGACGTATTAGTAATTATTAAGCACCGTAATATTGTGTAACTAGCTTCACGTTTTCTATGCATCGACCTCGATACCCCTTAGGTGTGTAGCTTGAAAAACTTAAGTCATGCTAAACAGTCTTATTTTTTTACGTAGTGGCAAATGTAGAGAACGGGCTGCGCGCGCACACCTCGTGACACCACTTTTGAGAAGAAATATTAACACCGCCAAACCACATATGGAGTGGGACAGTTGTTACAATGGTGACGTCATTGGCTGCTCGCTTGACGCACCTCCAGCGAGCTGGCAACCCGTTCTCGCACTTGCTTATAGTCAATCTTGGCTTATTTAATAAGTGCATATGTGACATACTAATTATTGTGAATATTTTAGTTTACCTTGAAAAGCTTCATAGAAAACACCGACCGTCCCAATATTCATCAACCTGCTAGACCTTCATTCTGCTAGAATTTACCTACTTATAATTATCTGTTAGATTAACGACCTGCCCGAAACCGCTGCGCGTACTAGTGGCTTTACAAGATTCTAAATACTATGCTATGTATTCTCACAACCCAATGTACCTTCTTGTATATAAATAACTACAATAAATAACTACCATTTACGAAGCTTAGGGCCAGATTCACGAAGCAGTTAAGCAAGCACTTACGAACCTGCACATATTTTCTCAATCTTTGGCGGCTTTGTTTACAATTATTAAACAGTTAATGAGCTCCGAAGCACCAGGAGGCTGGTTTATAACAATAACCACAGTTGAATGACAAGTTTTCATCCTTGTAAGCTGTTAATAAATGTAACCCAAGCCGTCAAAGATCGAGGAAAGATGTACGCGTTCGTAAGTACTTGCGTAACAGCTTCGTTAATCTGGCCCCTACTTGTGAAAGCTGTACGTCTTTCCTTGATCATGGCGACTTTGTTTACATTATGGAACAGTGCATGTGCTGAGCACTATGCGGGGGTTATAACAGTAATAACCTTGTGAAGTTCCCAGCTCGTAAACCGTCTTAATAAAAGTATGCAAAGCCGTCAAGATTGAGGAAAGATGTAGAGGTTTCGTAAGTGGCTGCGTAAATGCTTGATGAATCCTGGGACCAAAGTCACGAGGCAGTTACACAAGTACTTACGTACGTGTACATCTTTCGTCAATCTTGGACGGCTTTGGATTACATTTATTAAACAGTTTACAAGCATGAAAACGTCCCATCAACTGTTGTTATTGTTATAACAGCCTCCTGGTGCTTCGGAGCTCATTAACTGTTTAATAATTGTAAACAAAGCCGCCAAGATTGAGGAAAAGATGTACAGGTTCGTGCTTGCGTAACTGCTTCGTGAATCTGGCCCCAGGTTTGTAAGTGTTTGCGTAAGTGCTTTCGTGAATCTGGCCCCTGCCTTGTTTTCCTTGGGCTGTAACTTCCCTGGTGACCGCCGAATCCATACTCACCCGCCAAAAGTTTTGCTTCATTCTGAAATATTTGTACTCTCTAGTTGTTGTACTCACCTAGTGTGCTTGCGGGGGATTGAGCTCTGGCTCTTTGGTCCCGCCTCTCACCGTCAATCAACAGGTGTACAGGTTCCTGAGCCTACGGGGCTCTATCATATCTACATTTGAAACTGTGTATGGAGGCAGCCTCCACCATATCATTAGTAAGTGGAGGCATTCCATCTGTTAACTACTCTGACGCTGAAAACGTGTGTGGGGTTGTAGGGGGATGAGAGGAATAGGAGTAACCTTCCTCTAATGTTGGCGAGATGAGAGCCATGATGGCAGGTTATTTATGAGAAAACGAAAAAGCGCTGAGTCAGTATGACTATACGACACGTGGTCAGGGAACGAGGGCAAGGAGTGATTGTATAATAAAATGACCTGCAGGACGGGAAGGGAACTATCAGGGGGAAAGCGCCAAGTTATTACAACTATATAGCACTGGGAAGGGGTCGGATAAGGATTTTGGGTATTGGCGTGGGGGGAATGAATGGTGCCCACCCACCTGGAAACGGTCGGGCACTGAACGCCGACCGTACGCAAGAAGCGAGACCGTCCCTCTACCGTCCGACCCAAGTGGTTAGGGGTCGGACGGAGACTGTCCACTATTGGCCAGTTTAAGTGCATGGACATGTTGGTAACTGTGCCTTTCAACTATCTCCACTATCCCGCAAAATATATATATTTCAGGGGGGGGGGCCAGCATTACGTCGAACATGCTTCATGTGTGGAAATGACAGTGGCCCCATTCGTCTAACAATCATGAGATACACGGTACAGAGATAGTTACTATCTTCTTCCCAAATGATGCCACTACCCCTCCCAACACACACGCTGATAAGCGTGCCATCGCAGCTCAGTGGATAGCGCCTTGGGTCGCAGTCCTAAGTGGCCCTGGAAACAAATGGGCACTCTTTCCCATTCTAACGAAATGGTCGAACAGGTCTTTCCCATTTGTTAAGAACGGGAAAGCAGTATTGACCTAAAGACCCAGTCTTTCCACTGTCAATAGGTATAATGCCCTGTTCACCCAGCAAGTAAATAGGTGCCTAGGAGTTAAGCTGCTACGGGCTGCTTCCTGGGGATGTGTGCGCGTTGTGGATATTATACCTACTATCATATAATATATATATATATATAGTAGTATAGTATAATATATATATAATATATATATATATATATTAATAGTAATGTAGAAGATATAAAGGCGGGTCCAAGACCTAATAGTTCGATTCTGCAGACAAATGATAACACTACACAGTCACATGTTTCTATTATCTCTCTAATAACTATCACTGGAACGACTCTACATGGAACATCAATTACAATATCTTATCTACCTGGCATAGGCTGAGCTGGAGGTCCTAAATCCACCTGACAATCATAATTATCACCAGGTGGAGTATGCTGCCCCTGGATGTGTCAGCTTAATATAACATTACACAACGTTCAAAAGTATTCACACACTTTCCTTAAAGAAAACAAAGAGACCTATTCGAATAACCTATATTAAAGGCTGTCTATAAATTCAAATGTATTTATAATTATAATTATATAAATTAATTATATATAATTATTAATTATATCGATATATAATTTTCGAGTTAAGATTAGCAATGATTATCAGAATGCATTACGCTACTGTAATAACTAATAGGTAGAAACGTGTCTAAACCAACTTTATGAAGCATTTAACTTAAAAAAATACTCAAAACTTAAAATTGTGTTGAGAGTTTTATGCCGTTTGTCAAAAGTTTAAGAGACCGTCACACTATATTTAATTCTTGGTTTTCACTAACGCATTTAGCCTTGAACCAGCGAGTGGTTAAATATTTAAATTAAAAAAAAAACTTTAATCAAAATCGTCCATTTCAAAATCAGTTGCGTTAAACTTATGAACAAATTACTGTTCCATAACAAAATTTAACAAATCTGAAAATAGTGATTCGGTTAAGACATGGGAGACGCCTCACCAGGGAAAATAAACTGGTTAGGGTTATAGAGGTCCCCCTGCCAATAATATAATAATAATCATATACTATAATGAACAAATCCACAAGGGGCCGTGACGAGGGTTCGAACCGACGTCCGAGAGCATCCCAGACGCTGCCTTAATCGACTGAGCTACGATGCATTCATGCTATTGTGATTTCTGCGTGTAATATACTATAATACTAAAGATATTATTCTTAAGCTTTAAGATTTTTTCAGATCGACGCCCATATTTCACATTTTGGTTGCCATACCTTTTGTATATCAACGACAAAGTAGTATATATATATACCAAAAGGTAAAGATGCAGTAGAAAATTAAAATTCGAATGTGAAATATACCCAGAACAAAAATCACAGTGGCATGATATATCAATGAGAATCATCTAGGCAATGCGGCGATTGAACCAACGTTCTTGTGACTCAGACACTTGCCTGAATCCTATTGTCCTAATGTGGCCGAAGGGGTTACGACAAGCGTCCGGGAGAACATTGGTTCAAATCCTCTCAAAAAAAAAATATATATATATATATAAATTACCCACTTGGCGTTAATATCGTACAGAGAAGTATATTTATGTTATATTATACTACATATTATACTACACCATTTCTGCGCCTAATTTAATACTGCAACATTTATAATCTAATTCTCGTTGATTATTGTTGTTATATCCATGAGTACCACTAAATTTACTGAGACTTTTGTATTCAAGTGGATATCTTGGAGGGAGTTGAATTTTGCCTTGACAATGTAACCTAATTTTACTGTTGGGCAGCTGAAAAGTTTACCACACTAATCCACACCACTGTATAGCCCTGACATCAGCAGCAGCTGCAAACGAGGTAGATCTGGCTGTCAGCAGTTATACGCGACAATCAGCCAGTCATCAGTTAGGCTATATACACAGATACACTGTGGTTGTGTATCTCTAGCCTTCTTCGCACTTCAGAAGGATAACACTTGCTCCTCGCCTCGTTAACGATATAGTCTGGTTCAGTCCAAGCCAGGGAGGACTATCTTGGCGCCAGTAGATAACTGTTCGCCCCTGTTCACCCAACAGTAATTGGGTACCGGGTTGTTAACCAATTGGCCGGTACGGTTCCAGGGACAACTAGTGGGCAAGGCTTGCCACGAGCTACAAGACAGAGCTTTTCAGTCTTAACAGGAGTCAGAAGTGGTCTGCTCACGTAAAAAATAAATAAATAAATAAAATAAACGTAGGGGTATCCTGCTTATCGGTGTATTCAGCAGGTTTTTTGCCGTTGGGTTTAAGGCTTACTAACCTCTGGGGGGCTATTAAAGCCATCACCATAGCTTCTGACCAACCTCTTAGTATACATTAGTCCTGAAGAAGGTCCGGGACTAAAGTAAACTGTGCATGTACACCGAGAAGTAACACACATCTGTGTGTGTGTGTGTGTGTGTGTGTGTGTGTGGTGTGTGTGGTTGTGTGTGTGTGTGTGTGTGTGTGTGTGTATAGTGTATAATATATATATATATATATTATATATATATATATATATATATAGATATTTGACAGCGAGTTTACTTTGTCAAATTATGTACTGTATACTTACTGGTTTGTCGACTAAATGTATTAGCCTTAAGCTTTACGAGTTTGATAGGCTTAAAGCTTTAACCAAACCACGGTAAGGTAAGGTTAGATCAATTTTAAAATTTATTTAACCTTACCTAATCTAACCTAGGCTAGCCTAACATACCCTAAGCTAATACATCCTAACAAAACGATATATATATGCAGTTTTGACAATCTGAAAGCGAGCTTCATTGAACAGTCTCGTGTAGGACTTAACTATAGCCCGACTCACCTAGGATTTAAAACATGTGTGAAATCCATGGAAGTTTTATCCACAATCTGTGGTTTACAACCAATCGCGAGTTCAGGCGAGATATAATGAAAAGGAATGAAGTGGAGACTGTGGTCTGGGATTACACGAGGTTAGTCACAGTTATCAGTATTTGTGCTGGTAATCACTTGGTATCACTGAACACCGCCGCCAGCAGCACCCCCTCCCCCCTCCGCCAGGGTACAGGATACCACACAGTCTCCATAGAGTCTACCAAACACATTCATCATCACCCAACAATCTCAACAGGGAGAAGTAACTGGGGCACCAGTCTAACTCTTCACCCAGCAGTAATTAGAGACCCGAATGTAAACAAATTGACGAGTCGTATTCCAGGGAAAACTAGTAGGTTAAGGCTTTAACTACGAGAAGGGGAAACTCCAAGCCTGCTAACAGTACTCTCAAGTCTTCGCCAGTACGCACCTATGCTAAAGATCTCTCCAAATACCCATGCCAGGTGTCATCAACCCACTTACGATTCCTGTATACTTTTCCTCCAGCATTGCGTGGGTCTGTATTTACTAAACAGTTTTAAGAGCTTAGAAAAGCTACGAGGTCGTTCTCGACTCAAAGTTTTGGGACCCTTTTCTCGCATAGCTACGGGGCTCGCAAACTGTTTAATAAATGCAAACTAAGGCTGCCATTATTGAGGAAAGATGTAGAGGTTTCGTAATAGGCACATAAGTACTCTAATCCCTGGCTTCAGATACAAAGAAAGACGTACCAACTGTATCAAGCTGTGATTCTAAAACGTATGGTATGAGCAAACTGATTTAATAATATATTCCCCTGATATCATTCCAACCTGATGTGATATTTCACATGACTACACATGGAACTCCTACCTGTCCTCAGGCTAGGCTCGTCCAGGCAGCGTCCTAAAGACGTATTCATCAATCTTAACCAACTGCATATTAAACAATTTTCTCAAATATGACATTATTATAAACTAGATTGTGTTTAATAGTTAGCCTAACTTAGGTTGTTAGGTATTGTTAACCATTATTGGTAAGTAATTATGTGGGGGGGGGGGGTGATTAGCCTAAGCTACTCTATCTCTTTGAGATGTACTTTTTCTTGTCTCAATAAAAATACTTGAACTTGGTACGTAATTCCAGTATGTTTATGAAACATTTTAGAGGTTGGGTTCGAGCAGGAGACGTGAACGAGAGAACGGCAGCCAGAGCACACACTGGCTACCTGTCCCCCGACACAATGAATTATTATTATGGAATATAAACATACGCCATCGGTTACGAGTCTTGTGTAAACCGTTTCATAAACGGGGTTTGATGACTGAATGAACTAGCACTTTGCGTTTGTTGATGAGCACGCGTTGAGGAAATAACACAAACCTTCTTATATATCAACGAGGAAATTAATTTGAGCCATGCAAACGACCCAGCCGAGCACTTTATTCCTCAGCCCGTCCTCATCAATAAAGGCCAAAGGCTCGTTAATCCAGCCGCCAAAACCCGTTTATGAATTAAAAACAGTTTACACACACACGACTTCCAAATGATGGCAGGTAACAGCTCAATCCTGCAGGCACAAAAGGAAACCCACACACCTCTCACAGCCAATTAGAATTTACAGTACCCTTATTTTTTTAATTAAAAATAAGATAAATATCGTTCAAACTCATATTGTAGAGATACACACATTTGTTTATCATTTTGTTAAAAATAAATGAAATATTCCAGGTTAGTATACATTTTCCCACCAGTGATGTAGTTGGAGGGCGCACAAGGGATGTCAGAAATGTATGTATGCTATTCAGCAAGAGTCTTGGCACAAATGTCACTAGGTGCCTGAGGCCAAGACAGAAGCAAAGGGGATACTAAGGCAAAACTGTGGTTAGCGAGATTATGAAGGTAGATGGTGGCGTGTGATGTGACACCCGGGGCTTTTAACAGAGTGCTGGTGACTGATAAATTATGCGAGGCGAGGCTGCATACAAATCAACGTTGTACACTGGCTGTGTTTTAGTCTGTGTGTGTGTTCGGGTCTCGTGTGCTTGCCGACGTGTATTTTCCTGCCGTATGTGGCTTGCAAGGTTGAAATTGAAATTAAATAAGTTTATTGTAAATAACTTAGAATACGTATATATTATATACGTATATATATAATATATATATATATATACGTATATATAATATATATAATATATATACGTATATATATATTATATAATATATATACGTATATATATAATATATATAATATATACCGACCTACAACGCAATTAGAAGGTAGAAATCGGCAGTATTGAGTTGGACAAACCGGAAAACTATTTTAATTTAATTTTAACTATTATATATATATATTATATATTATATTATATATATATTATATATATATTATATATATATTATATATATATTATATATATATTATATATATATTATATATATATTATATATATATCGTTACTGGGTCGTCATCGTTACTTTAAGTACTACCACAACAGGAGTATGGGCTGGCTTGTTCCTCACCTTCAAGAATGTTTCTCTACTTTGTCAAATCGCCTAGGAATCTTACTTCGTTATTATGTCTCTGTGTATTCTTAGTTTTGATTGCAGGGTTGAACTTCAGCTTTTAGGTCCCGCCTCTCAACCTGCAATCCTGAGTTAATAGGGCACTATTATACAGGTATTTGGATCAATGTACGATCCCATGATCGATTCTGGGAAAGGGGGGAGGGGGGGGGGAGGAGACAGAAATGGTTTGGCTGTTTATTTTCACCTGATGTCTCTGTTCACCTAGCAGTAAAGAGATACTGAGGACCAGATCACAATCGACTTGAGAATGGTCCAAGACGGACCGAAACGTCGTCCCTTCACTTTCTAGTGTGTGGTCTGGTCAACATATTTCTGCCACGTTATTGCGACTCATCGTTTGCAGATACTAAGGAGTTAGTCAACTGTTGTTGTTTGTATTCTGTTCAAAGTCAGTAGTTGGCCCAGAGTGGGGGGGGGAAGAGACGGAAGAAACCTCGGTAAGGCAAGTACAATCTTCCTGTCCCACACATCTAGGAGGGTCTAAAACCTGTACCAACATGAACATTATTTGGTTACGCCTCGCGCTCGCACAAAACGCCATTTTATCCCGTATTTTCGTTAGGCTAAATTAGGCCAGGTTAGGATAGGCTAGATCGGGTTGTAAATTAGCAATGACGTAGCGGAGTATATTCACCTCATCGGGGAGGTACCAGCAATGACGCCGCTATGTTGTTGTTATAGATTCAGCTGCTCGGAACAAGTTCCAAGTAGCACGGGCTATGGTGAGCCCGTAACTTACCTGGCACAGGAGCTGGGCAAGAAGCACGGGCTATGGTTAGCCTCGTGGACAGATGTCTCCCGCCCACGCCACTATGAATGGGGTTCAGTTCTTTAACCGATTACGTGCCTCTGTAACCCTTTCCACCACCGTCCACGGGATGGGTATGGGGTGCATAATAAAGAAATTTAATATGAATGAGATGCACTCTGCCACTATGTCATCCTCACCACTTTATTCACTTACCAACTACCATTTATTACCCACTTCAAGTCAACACCGAAAGTCATTACGAATGTTTGCTTTAAATTCCTTGATGCGTATATGGTCATCTCACATCATAAACTCGTGCGGTTTAGTGAAGTAGCTCCAAAAAGCAAGGGGGAAATAGAACAAATATCTGTAAAGAGAACCTTGTGAGAATGGCAAAACGGCTGGCTGGTCAAACCTCTCAGCTGTGCCAAGGTAAACAAACTCGCCCCACACGCACGCTGCACGCACAAGCACGCACACGCACTATCATCCTTCCCCCTGCTCCCACTAACAAGTCTCCCTTCGCCAAAATTCTACGCGCTGCTACCCAACCTACACTATATTTTTTGGACGGGTGGATACAGGAGGAGACGTCTAACTTGTTACCAGGTTCTTAATTACGTGATTCGAGAACGAGCCCAACCGTACTAACGAGACCCTAAAGCCAAATTGAGAGCAATTTGCATCACTAAATTACCGCACTGACACCATCAGCCCTGCTGACGTGTGCCAACAACGCTAATCGACGTTTCATTTTCACCGTTTATCTTCGTGTTCTTTCCAGAGAGAATAACTTACAGATGTACAAGCATTTCAAATAAAATTGACAAGCCGCCGGCTTCCTGTTCCCGCGGAGGCCTCTAGCGACGGTGACGCTCAAGTAAATTTGAATCGTGTAAATACTCTAGAATCAACAAAAGCCAGGTTACATCAAGCCCTTGCCCACTGCTTACGAAATCTATACATCTTTCCTTAATCTTGGCGGCTTTGTTTACATTTATTAAACAATTTTTCGAGACTTTACAACCCAATACAGAGAGAAGCCACATTATTGTGATATATCAATGAACAAATAGTCTCCGTGGTGGTGTCTTTGGCAGTCTCCGTGGTGTAGTGGTAAGACACTCGCCTGGCGTTCCGCGAGCGCTATGTCATGGGTTCGTATCCTGGCCGGGGAGGATTTACTGGGCGCAAATCCTTAACTGTAGCCTCTGTTTAACGCAACAGTAAAATGTGTACTTGGATGAAAAAACGATTCTTCGCGGCAGGGGATCGTATTCCAGGGACCTGCCCGAAACGCTACGCGTACTAGTGGCTGTACAAGAATGTAACAACTCTTGTATATATCTCAAAAAAAAAAATCCACAAAAGTGGATTTGTGGATCTACCATGTCGACGACGGGACGGGACGGGACGCGACCGGAAGTCCTCTGCATTGTTCCAAGGCTACAAGAGTGAAACTAAAGTAATGCAACTAGGCACCCCACAAGGAGGAGTACTCAGTCCTACCTTGTTTAATGTTCTAATTAATGCTTTACTAAAATCAATTCCAACTAGTCCGGCAAACATCACTATCAGCTATGCAGATGACATACTAAAATACTAAATACTAAAACATACTACATACTACATACGTACATACTAAAACCCGCCGCGAAATGCAAACAGTCTTAAATTGTATACATACAGCTTGTGAGAGCCTTGGTCTTGTAATCAACGCTGCTAAAACTAAGGTATTTAACAGACAAATTGGCAACCGCAAAGTGGACCACGAAAACTCAAGATAGATAATATACCAATAGACTATGTCTCTTCTTTCAAATACCTTGGAGTCTATGTCCCTTGTACCTCAACTGCAGTCAATAAGTTACATCAACAATGTAGAGACAGACTCGAGGCTCTCAGAACTGTAGTGGGGTACAGCCCGAAATATGGTGTTAATATTAGAATAGCAAGAATGATGTATTTAGCGTATATAAGGTCTTTGATAGACTATCATGCACCAGCTTTGGTCCTGTAAAATGGCAAAAGTATTGATAGACTTGAAAAAATGCAAAATGAAGTACTCAGAATTATACTTGGCTGTCCTATAACTACCAAAGTTCTCAACATGCGGAAAGAATTAAATATACTTAGCATTAGAGATAGAATATTTTAAATTAATCTTATGATGGGACTAAAGCTTCTGCGTGATAACAAAAACAACATTGTGTCAGTTGCTCTGTTAGAACACATACGAAATGGAACTAGCGAGTCTAAATGGATTCAAAGAACAGCCACTCATATTAAAATGATGGGACTGCACGATGTATATACAGATGAAAGAGTACAGCACTTCCTTCCACCCTGGCAGATAGTACCTTTTGACATCCTGACCCCTGCATACCCCACCAAGAAACTAATCACAAACAAACCTCATGCTCAGCTTGCTGCTAAATTAAGCACCATAGAACACTTTCACAATATACAAGCTGAAAACAACATTGCACAGACCATATACACTGACGGATCACTCAATACAGCTACAGGGAGGGCAGGAAGTGCTGTTATTGCTCATCAGCCCGATGGCAGCACAATTCAAAGGAATATCCGAATTAGTAACTGGGCGTCCACAATGCAAGCCGAGTTGGTAGCAATACTGGTAGCACTCGAAATTATTGACAACACTGAAGTAGACAGCTTAATTATTTCTGACTCCCTTTCCTCACTACGAGCAATAAACAGTTTGCAACCTAGTAATAACGTGTTTGTCTTGGAAGCTAGACGTAGATATGTAAGAATACTTAGCAAGAGGGTAAATATAAAAATGTTGTGGATTCCTTCTCACATTGGCCTGCAGGAACATGACAAAGTTGACGCCCTTGCTAAGGCTGCAGTAAATAAAGACAGTATTGAACGGAATCTTGTGTTATCAAATAGGTCCCTTAAAAGTGTTATTAGACGAGAACTCCTGGATGAATTTGAAGAAAGTAGAACTGTGCAAACTGGAACTAGCAGGTCCATTGTTCATCACAATGAAATGTGTGAAGTAAAACATGTGTATGGGGCAAGTAACAAAGTCAGTAGACTAACAGATGTTGTCACAGCTCGTATAAGACTTGGCTACAAGTATCTCTGGCAGTTCGGCTTGTATAGGGATCTAGATGAAGTAAAGTGTAAAGTGTGTGGACAAAGACAGGGACACACACTCGAACACTATATCTTGGATTGTAGTAAAATTGAGCCTTTTAGAGATAAATCTAAGCTCACTCTGTATGATATGGCAACCTATCTTATTACCATGGATAAATTACCTGAAATCCTTGCACTGTATCCACATTTCGCTTCCAGTAGATGAACGACATATGAGATTCAGAAACAAGTAGTGTATTGTGAGGACTAGCAATAAACAGAAGCTCCCCTATGACTCTGTAATGTCCCCATTGGTCAAACTATTATGTATTAGCGATAAGACCTACCATTAATGTTTGATGACTTACTGTAAATATGTAACTCTTGTAATAGCACTTTCTCTGTAACTAGCTGATATTGTAACTATAAGGTGCGAAGGATAGATGAAATTGTTTATGTAATAATCTAAGATGAGGTCTGATAAAGACCTTTTGTGCCCTCTGTAATGCTTTTGCGCTACCGCTCACAGGATGAGTATGGGGTGCACAATAAACTAGCCGCCTTCGGCGGCAACAACAATCAATGGACGCGACGCCACCCGACGCGATCCAACCCATGCCTGGGAACGCCCCGTGCATATAGGTTCGAACCCTCATCACGGCTCCTATGGATTTGTTCACAACCCAATGTATTCATAACCCAAGTTTATTTGACGTACTAAGCAATTAGATACTAGAACTTTGTACTATTCGCTCAATAGTCCGAAATCAAATGAAGCTAAAAAAAATATTTCTGGGTCTAGTGAAGCACACACGTACTGTATTAGTCACCATTATAAACAACATCTCAGCGCTTCGTAGCCTAAAACGCGTCCTCTTGAATAGTTCATCGCATTTTGACCTATAAATAAAGTGTCTTGTATAGTGACTGTTGTCAACCTCTTGTTGAATCACTTGCGACACAAAAGATTACTTGAGTATTTGTGTGGGTGATTAAATATGTATGTGTATGTATACATGTATACGTGTGTACATGTATGCACGAGTATATGTATATATAACATTACTAATTGTGTAACTAGCGTCAAAAGATTGTCATTTGCTTAGCTAAACGAACTAAAGGGTTCAGTTCCTGAACCGATTATGTGCCTCTGTAATCCTTTACACCACCGCCCACGGGATGGGTATGGGGTGCATAATAAAGAAAGAAATTGAAAATCCCTTAAGGCCAAAAACTGAGGTACTAAAAATTCACAGTGGCTCGCGAAATTAGCATATTGTCCCGTTTTCTGTTCGTGGGTTCACCGGTAGATTAGGATAAAGCACTTTAATACGACCGTTTCTTGACGCTGGGAACGCTCGAGAGGACGGACTACATGAAGTGCTTAATGTAATTCAAGTCGACACGACTAAGAAAAGCAACCCGTCCTCAGACCAAGTCCATTCCATCCAGCGGTCGACCCCAAAGACTCATTCATCAATTTTAACATTCTGTTCATTCAAAACAGAACGTTTCTAAAATATAAATTAATATTATTATATATTTGCATATTTAGCCACTAGTTAGGTTAGGTGTTTATGTTCTATTGCCAATTAATTGTAGTAAATGGGTGAAACATTTACAGCGTTGTAGTTCGAACAAAAGTCGTCAGTGAAGCACTTGTTCCGGAAGTGTTCGAACGTCATCAGTTGTGAGTCGTGTGTAAACCGTGTTTCATTCATAAACAGCGGGTTTGGTGGGTGTATGGAATGAACTTTGGGCCTTAGTTTAGAGGACGGGCTGGAGAAAAAGATACACATGCTTCGTAAGTGTTGGGCAAGTGTTTGACGACCCTTACCCCTGGCAGACTGGTAAACAGACCAAGGAGAAACTTGACCTTCCAAGGCTGAGGGCCAGAAATTCCTCTGTATATTTAGCTACTCAAACACATTAGTATCTCTCTCGGGCGTCTGACACTTGGAGCCATACGTCCCGCCTCGCATGTCTTTGTATGGTACACTAAGAATACACCTGTGTTCTGGCATAACTGCTTGCGCACGGGGGCGGAGGAGGGGCGAGCTTCGGCTCTTTGGTCCCGCCTCTCAGTCTTTAATCAACTGGTGTACAGGTTTACTATGTTATTTAACTATAGCCATAACTATAAGGGTGTGAGGAGTGTCCGTGTCAACCAGTTCACTTTGTGTATGCCATTTGTTAACTATTTTGACCCTCTCTATCTGTATCTATCTGTAGATAATACCCCCCCCCCTCTCTCCCTCCCTCCTTCTCTTTGATCGGCCAACTAGTTAACTTAAGACAACATGCAAACAGACTAATTCAAGAAATTAATCATTCAAACCCAAATATACCCCTTACAAGTATTCAAATATACAGTTAATTCATTATGCTAGTTAAAAAATCAAATAACCTTGGCAAAA
>WNGS01000690.1:9889438-9928752 GCA_020271785.1 Procambarus virginalis | reverse complement strand
GAGGGAATCTGTGTTCAAGCGGTAGACTTTGGTTGACTAGGAAACAGTGACAGAGGACTGGAAGAAATTGAAGGCGAAAGCCCGGCCTCTGAACACGGAGAGCCACGGTTCTGTCATCTACACGCATCGTCAATCCAATCTGGACACACAGGCGTTACGCTGGACGACATGCAGTTACGAGGCGAGAGTGAAAGTTCTCGGTATATTCCTCGTGAACAGTTAGTGCGGTGTGTGATATGGCAGCCGTCCCTGGCAGACCTCTTCAAAAGGTATGATTTTGGCTGTGAAATAAAGATATGTCAAGCTCAAGGCAAATAGGGTGGGCGTGGGTGGGTGGGGGGTATTTTTTCCCCCGCCCCGGCTTTCCTTCGTCCTCCAACGAGCCAACTAGGGTTAGTGGCCATCGTGGTAAATCAGGTAAAAATGTCTAATGGGATATGTGAGTCGTGAAGCTCTGTGGAGGGGGAGCGATGATATTATTATAATACAATACTTGGTGGATAAAAAAGTGTAATAAATGATTGAAGTAACAAGGTCCGAAGGTGAGATCCTTTATTCCCACCCTTCCCCCCCACTCCTGCAGTCACTCGGTCAACACTTATGTAATTAATAACGTTAACTGAAGAGCATGAGGAGGGGAGTGTGGGGGAGACCGGGGCCAGTGGTGCCGGGAGTGGAGCTTCTCTTACACACCCACAAGATTATTTTTAATTTACCCCCCGTGTTGTTATTAATGGTAATTATGAGTTCGGTGTTGTGAAGAGTAAGTAACGTCTTAATTTGTCATTATCCCCTCCTCCCCTGTTATAATAGCCCTTGTCGTAAGATTTTGAGGAGTCTGAAATAAGAATTCGATTAAAACTGCATTGCGATTTCGTTGGTACAAGACCGCTGGGTTCTCTTGTTGCCATTCTTTGTTGCTGTTGCCATTCTCTCTCGTTCTCTTCTTGCATGCTTAACACCTTCATGTATTAGGGTTGGAGTGCGGTAGCACCTTGTTGAACGTTGTCCTAAAGTATCTTCGCCCCATTACGGCATTTTTGTTAGTCCTTCCTCATTTCCGTTTCTGTATTACTTATCGTCTGAAAACATGGCCAGGTAGATTATATCTTATGAAGGTGAGTAGGTAGGTTGTTTACATGGCTGCTGCTGCCAGCACCAGAATCACCGACCACCACCACACACCACCACCACACCACCACCAGCACACCACCACGCACCATCCACCACCACCATCCACCACCACGCATCACCAGCCACCATCACACCATCACCAAACACACCATCACCACGACACCATCACCAACCACTATCACCACCACCATCACCAACACCACTATCACCCACCATCGTGACACCTCAAACACATCACCATCACACCAGCATCACCACCACACACCACCCGCACACCCTCAACACACCTGCTGTCGCCAAGTTAAGCTTGCCAACTATGCTCTGGATTACAGGCCACAGGTCTCCAAAGTGGAGAACTGTACCTTCCCTGTAAGACCCACCCTGGCAACCCTACCGAAATTTTCCGTCATCGTTCTCGATTCCTGCTTTGTCCTTCTGGCACTCCCCCCCCTCCTGGCTCCTGCCTCCCCCTCCGTCTCGGCACTTCCCGCCCCTCCGTTCTCTGGCACTTGCCCCCTCCGTCTCTGGCAACTCCCCCACTCACGTCTCTGGCACTCCGACACCCCTCAGCTCTGGCACTCCCCCACTCCGTCTCTGCACTCCCCCCTTCCGTCTCTGGCACTCCCCCCCTCCGTCTCTGGCCCTCCCCCCCTCGTCTCTGCACTCCCCCCTCCGTCTGAACTCCCCCCTCCGTCTCTGGCACTTCCCCCTCCTTCTCTGGCCTCCCCCCGCCGTCTCTGGCACTCCCCCCCTCCGTCTCTGGCAAACTCCCCCCCCCACTCCGTCCTCTTGCACTCCCCCCCCCCTCCGTCTCTGGCACTCCCAACCCCCTCCGTCCTGGCACTCCACCCCTCCGTCTCTGGCCATCCCACCCCTCGTCTTTGGCACCCCCCCCCTCAGTCCTGCACTCCCCCCCTCAGTCTCTGGCACTCCCCAGCAACCTCCCCGGCACTCTCTGGCACAGTCCACAACCATGGGGGGGAGGGGGGGGGAGGGGAGGACTGGTCGATGACCGCCGCGGGGACGATAAGCCCCGGAAGCACCTCAAAACCGAGGTATCCTCAAGGTAAGGTATCCCCCCTCCGTCTCTGGCACTCCCCACACCCCTCCGTCTTCTGGCACTACCCCCCCCCCCCGGTCTTCTGGCACTCCCCCCTGCTCTCTGGCACACCCCCCTCCGTCTCTGGCACTCCCCCCCTCCGTCAACATGAGACACAAGGTGCTGACCGTCGGCACTCCCTGCTCATTTGCTTGTCCATATTAAGAATTGCAACAGGTGGTTAAATAACCGCGTGACCGAAGGTCATTGCCCTTCCCGCTAGACTTTCAACAGGTGATGTTAGTCCACAACTTCCTTTTTTTTATCTTGCTCTGCTAACTGTACATAAGCAAACTGTTTTGTCATAACAGGAGGAATGGTACTGAACCCAGCAACCCACCTACCTATCGAGACCGACGCATAGAAAACGCCAATATTACGATGCTTTAATTGTAACTAATAAGTTAAAGCAGTAGTTTCAAAGGTTCCGCTATAAAAATACAATATATTGATCTAATGAATCTTAGGGTATTAAATTTAGAAATCGATTGTTAGTGTTCTGTGTTGGTATATTTAGCACCACTATATTACGCTGTTAATACCTTTCATTAATTTATATATGTTTCCCCTTAATCTTACCTATGCATGAAGTGTAAATAAAGTAGTATAGTACTCTGCTCTCTGGGGAGGTGCCCAGAGGTTCCTGCAGATTAAGTTCTGATTCCTATCTAATACACGACCAAGATAATCTACGACCATTCTGTCAGGCATGCTCCTAAAAAGTGAACTCCATCATTTACATGGGGTCCTAAAAAAATTTTTTTTTGGTGATATGGGTTAATCGAAATATATGCATAGTTATGGCAATAAATATCTCGCATTTGGTCAGTATATACAATATGTAATTTGATCAGATTTTATGCATTATTTTCGTTGAAAGTCGCAGTGCATGTTGGGGGTTTCAATGAATATACTGTAACGGTGTTGTGGGGGGGAGGTGAGGGGAAATCTTGGTCTTGTGAATGAGTGCCAAGACAGTGCCACGTGTGCCCGTCCGCATTCTGATGTGTAAGTGCCAACCTTAGTGTCTGTACTACTTCTGGCAACCGAGAATCGAGCTTGAGCTCTTTGGCCCCCACCCTTTGCTGGTCATTTTATGCTATGACTCCGGTCCTACTTTAGAGTGGTTGACGAGGTGTGTAGTATCTCGTTGTTGTTAAAGATTCGCTACCGTGAACAAGAAGTTCCAAGTAGCACGGGCACGGGCTATGGTGAGCCCGTAGTTGGATATATTAGTATCTCTCTTGTTTGTTCCCTTTGACTACTATTACGCTAGAAGAGTAGTTTCTTGCATCTTATTGCGTCTGTGGCTATTAAATCCCACCCCCTTTTTCCAAGCCTTAATGGCCTAAAAACTTGTGTACGAAAGACTTCATTCCAGCCAAGCACTTGACCCGAGGTAGCCTCACAGGTCTGTCTTGTCTGTCCTTTACCTGCAGGTGTCTAGCATCTCATTAATTACCAGTTGTCACAGCACAGGCGAGTCGAAGGGTGGTGTGCTCTCACACTCCAAGCATATATCTACTTGCCTCCTCCTTCACACAACCATTCTTCTACCCCTCATCTACTTAAGCACCACATACAAGCCCTAATGTTAACAGTACATGACACTGAACCTATCGTCTTTAAATCACACCTATGTAATCATAATAATAATAAACATATGCATGATTAGAAAATATAACACTCGATATACAAATTGCCGGTCACCATACACCACGTATGTCAGACAAATCTTAGAATACGCAACGCCAGCATGGAGGCCGAACTTTCTCAAGCTCATTTATTAGCTTTCATGGTTCATTGCTTTTGTCAGCACGTTTAGTTGGACTAAGTTGGGCACTTACTGCCAAGACGACCACAACTGTACTCCTATCCATATATTTATCGCCCTCATCTACCCTTCCCCCATTCCCCCCTCCTGTCTCCCCCCCCCACCTTCCAATTCCTCTTATCCTTGCACAGTACCTATGCTCAACACATTCCGTTTTGTTCTCCTTAGTAGCAGGTGCACACCAGACTTTTAAAATACCCGAGTTAAACCACACCACAACCATGCCAACCATACCCCTCGCTCCAGCCTCGTCATCCCCATCATCACCAACAAGCTCCCCCCCATCGCCACCCCCTCCACCCTAGGCCACCTTCATGACGACCCAATAGCAGCCGTCAAGAAAACCCGACAAAAACCAGCCTCCAAAAATATACAAATGGCTACTATAGATGAACTGTGAAAAAATATGGACTGGAATACACGCACACAAAAAAGCTAAGTTTTGCACAACTTTAGTTCTAAAAAGTCAACAAAATCCCAGCAGCAGGGTTACAGCAAACAAGGGTGGTAGCGACCAGCAGGCAGGCAGGCAGGCAGGCAGGCAGGCAGGCAGGCAGGCAGGCAGGCAGGCAGGCAGACTGCAGCAGACAAAGGCGACTAATGTGGTGCGAGTGTTCAATGACAAGCTCTTAATCGTAAGCTTTTTGTTTTTGTTTTTACTTCAATGGGAATGTTTAATAGGTGAGCGTTCAATAGAGTCTTCATGACCATTCACTAACGAGGCCCGTGTTGCCACAGTGATCACAAGCTAAACTATACACCTTCAGTGTTCAGATTTTCAGTAAACTGTACAGGGAAAAAGAGCAGCAGAAACGCCAATTAAATTGGGAATGAAGAAACATTAGACAGGAGTGAGAGATAAGTTAAGCTAATCGGGAGAAAACGCTAAGCCATTACGACTATGTGGCACTTAGAAGGGACGATAAGGAATTAGGATGGGAGGAATGGTGCTCAACCACTTGCGACGGTCAGGGATTGAACGCCGACCTGCAAGAAGCGAGACCTACCGTCCAGTTCAAGTGCAGAAAAATGATGTAGATCAAGAAGTCTTGACTACCATCTACATATCTAAGCCAATTTCAAAACGTATATGACGCATAAATGAGTCTGAACCCCACGAAAACTCCCAAAATGTTAAGCCGGGATCCATAAGCCGATGCAGACAAATAGGTTAATCATACAGGAGCGGGTTCCTCCCACTCAGGAAGTGATGGGTGGGTGGGCCCACTTTATTATCGAGATAATAAAGTACAACCCAAAAGGCTAGAGTAGCTGTAGGCTCCCTATCTAGCCTCCTACATATATCCTCAAGAACGTGAGTTGATACAATAATTGCAAAGCTCCAGGTGTAACATACCGGGAGATCTGAAGAGCCTAATGGCAGGACACAATGTAGTGTGTGAGATCATGACCTGGTTCATGCTAACAAAGTTTACACATGACGTGCTCAGGAGAGGAGATTAGTCACCTGTAGCCACCTGCCGCAGGTAAGGGCTGACCAAATATAGCGTCGTGTAATTCTACGGAAGTTCAACGCCCTGATCGAGTCGGCACTGCCCTCAGCTTCAACATTATCTTTATATAAATACCCATCACCGTTTACCTTTGCTTAATGCAGGTATCTATTAAAAGCTCTCTGCATTCCATCGACACCAGTGAACAAACTATTAATCACTTCGCTGACTTTGTAAAAAATAACAGCAACAATAAAAACTTGCTATCAAAATAACGTTGCAATACTTATTGTTTTTCACTAGTTGTGTTGAGCGCCGAGGGTAGGCCTAGTAGACTTGGAGGCCTCATTCCAGCCAGGCCCTGAGAGTAGTGTCGGCAGTAATGGCTTGGCTCGCTAGTAATACACGGCGCTCGGCGGCACATGTGACATTGAGCGTGTTAAAAAAAATAACTCTTGTTTATCATAGCTGCCGAGGCTCAAGTCATGAACTCTTGACTAACGTATTGTACATAAATGAGTGTACAAGTCAAACCTAATTACATACGTTGCTAACCGGCACGGGGGGGAGCCTAAAAGATAAACTTTGTAAACTACTCCAAATACACCATCATAAATCATTTAGCATTATAAAACACTGAGCTCACACGTAACTATACTTGCCATCAGGAAGACAGGAAGAAGTCTGTTTAAGGCCACCCCCCCCCCCCCGCCACCTATTCTCACCCTTATTATACCTGTATAACTGCGAGGTGAGAGTGGCTAACCATAGCCCGTGCTGCTTGCCCCGTTCCTGTGCCAGGTAAGTTACGGGCTCACCATAGCCTGTGCTACTTGGAACTTGTTCCGAGTAGCTGGATCTATAAGATCATGCGAGATGAGGCTGCAAACCATTCTTAACCAACCACCGTTCCCACCATACGACTCTAGACCATTAAAATACTCCATTATCGCTCTCTCCCAACTCTCTCATACTTTGGCAATGCAATTGCAACATGCCGTTGGGAATTTTTATTCTGGGTGCTTTAGCAACTGTTAAACGGCGATAGAATGAAAGGGAAAGCGAGTGAGAGAGCAAACTCGCACAGTTTGCTCTCTCACTCGCTTCTCACAATATGCAGTGAATACCAGCGTGAGAACGTGCGAGTACTGGAGTACTCGGTAAAAACAAAACAGAGGACATATTAGTCCACAGCCTAGTTATTTGCCAGCAAATTACAGAGCCCATTTACGCTAAAAAAAAAATGAGATTCTAACTGGATAGCGGACATCCAGCATAGTAACGCATTCTCTCCCGATCCATGACTTCCCTGATTGGCATAATGTCATAATATAGAAAGTAGGGACACGGCGACAATTTCCAGTGCCGTTTCTACTGGATCTCGGCTCATCACAAAGCCTTGTAGTGAAACATGAAAAGACGAGTCATTTACACGAATTCCTTAAAACGGCCTGTATTGAATTCTTAGACAATTTATTGTTCTATAACCCTTCTTGAGGTTATATTGAGACGATTTCGGGGCTTTAGTGTCCCCGCGGCCCGGTCTTCGACCAGGCCTCCACCCCCAGGAAGCAGCCGGTGACGGCGGACTAACACCCAGGTACCTATTTTACTGCTAGGTAACAGGGGCATAGGGTGAAAGAATCTCTGCCCATTGTTTCTCGCCGGCGCCCGGGATCGAACCCGGGACCACAGGATCACAAGTCCAGTGTGCTGTCCGCTCGGCCGACCGGCTCCCTATATAAACAATTACCGTTCTACGTTCAAATTGAGCTACTTCTCTCTAGTAATTATTTCATGTTGTCGAATCTGCCTTTATCGCTAAACGTTCAGCCTGTGGCAGCGTTTCTAATATCTTCAGTTTTCAGAGTTTTAAAAACACGTTTTAAAAGACTGAAAAAAAGATAGAATACGCAGAGTATAGGTTAGAATCCTCGTCACGGTTCCTACTGATACATGTTAAATGTGATTTCTCTGTGCTCTTAAAAGATAGTTTTGTCTATTCCCGGATTCAATTTCTTAATAAGGCAAATAATTTAGTCGGCTTATGTACTAACAAACTATTTATTTTTTAATTTGGAGACCAAATCTGTTCCGAATACACAAGTTACAGCCCTGCCCCCTGTGGCAGGTAAGGCCACCAAGGGGGCTCACCATAGTCCGTGCTACTCGGTACTTTTTCTTCAGAGTACCTAAATCTAATAACAAACACGGTTAGATTATTCCACGTAATGTTTGGCCAAACGTTCTACCTATAAACCTCGGCATTCTGTTAGGCATTACTATTTACAGAAAGACCGTTATCTTAATTGACACAAGATGGCAGGTGAACCCGTTCCACGGTTCCTGTCTTCGATGGTTCTGGCAAGTAATTTTCCAGAATGATAATTTTCTATTCATATCAAACATTGTTGTTGCCAATATGTATTACATTTGAATTAAAGAGAGCGGAGAAAGAAAGTAGGAGAAATATAACGCATAGATATATTAAGATAAAATCTTTGGGCAGTGGAATCAACCCAGCGTCCTGGTTCAACCCAGACGTACATGGGTTCGATTCCACTGAACTGCTCCAATGATTTTCTCACATACGTCACATTACTGCAATTTAACTGTGTACATTAAATTGCACTTGCATTAGTTAAATTCTTAATCCAAGACACAGCCTTCATGTCTCTAATATAATCAAAATCGTGTGACACATACGAGCCCGTCTGACGGTAACACAACAGGAAGAGCCAATGAAGGCACCAGACAACTGCCAAACTTTGCCGATTAAATGCCATTAAGTCGCTCGACCAGCATTTCCTGGTGTGTGACATCCCGCCCAACTTCCTCACTCTCTCCCCTCTATCCGCAGAGTCAATTACTATCAAAATAATTAACGCGTTAAACACTGTGCTTAAAATAGTATTAGCGCTTGGAAGGTATTTTAACATTAAGTCTTTGCAAGCTTGCGCGTTCCTTCGTTGACAGATGCTTCCATGGATGGGTAGCTGGCGGGCGATCGCTTGCTTGCTCGCTCCCTCTTCCACTTACAGTGACCTCAACGCAACTTGTCAGCCTTGTGCGGCTAGTGTGGTGACAGGTAGTCAGGGTGGCTGGGCAGGGTGAGCCACCTGGTGTTCATCGGGGTGCCCTGGCTCACCCGAGGCCACGCCATCTTTATGGGGTACCGGAAGTAAACAGCATCTAGCCGGAAAATCCGAGGTTCCTTATCCGGTAAGATCGGCAAATATCCAGTTCGACTTGGGGTTAAATATTTTTTTGCACTGTCGGTGTGATGAAACGCAGACTGCGATTATAATCATTAATATTACATAACTTTACCAGGTATGTAAGAGCTGTGTGGAGCTACACGTCACACCCGTACCAATACCCTCAAACCTTGGCCTCCAAGGTCTTAGCATCTACATGACAGGTAGATTTTGAATGTTCCTACTACCGGAGTAATGCGCGCGCGCACTCTACTCTAGCCTGTGCGCCACAGCTGTTATGCGAATATTTCTATCAGTGTATGAAGTGTTCTTACATCTACACTTCTGTTTTCCACTGCTTCACTGTTCAAACAAACTTTTGTATGTAATCCATGCGACCTATTCGGGTCCTTCGTTGGTGTCCCCCCCCCCCCCCTCAGTGTCGTCCCTCATGTCATAGTTTGTCTTGTCTATTTGTCTTGTCTACCGTGTCCGTGCCACAGTTTACATTGTGATCATGTCTTTTCTAATTCGTTTTGTATACGAGGGTTGGTTCATTCAACCAATCTTTACGCCTCCTGACTTCCACTCCAGTCTGGTGCCATATACCTCTCTACTTTCGTCCGTTTCATACCTGGAGTGGATTCTGAGAGTTGCTCTATTCCCCTGGCCCGGACTGGGCGCCAAGCTTGACTTGCTATAACTATCCAATAAACCGTTTCTTGGGGCAGCCCGCAGGCCCACATATCTACCACAACCCGGTTGCTACGGGTTACAGTAGATATGTAGGCCTTAAATGTTCGCATTCCCTCCCCCAGCAGCAATTGGATATGTGGCTGTAAAGTAATTAACGGGTCGTGCCTCGGGTAAGCTAAGCTGTCCAGTGGGATGAAAACACTTAAACTGGTAACAAGAATCAGAATTAAATCTTTTGTACCTTCCTGCATAAACCCAAACTAAAAGTAAGTAAATATAGTTATATGCAAAATGTCACACGCAATGAAAGAACTACACACACAAAGAAAGTACAAAGACTTTAAAGAAAGTACTTAGAAAGTACAAAGTCCCACCCCCTGACAATAAGCGATTATCAAACTATGAAATCAAATTACGACTACGTAGGTTACCCTGACAAAAGAAAATGTATCTTCACATTGATAAATACGATTATTAGACACTAATAGGTCATTCAGGTTAAGGTCAATTACTAGTTGGGTGATTGCGAGGCCAGCTAGCCTCGCCCTGGACTATAGGACACACCGAGCAGCCCCATGGATTTCCTGCTCCCGCCTGAGGATGGGTTACTTGCTCAACCTCTCCTCTTACCAAACGCACTACATTGTTTACGCAATCAACCTCTACGTAAAACTTGCGGGGGTTTAGAGGAAACTAGAAACACATCAATATTGACGTGTCCTAGCTGGGACTAATGAGTGTTACGGTAGGTTAGATGGAGAGCCACCCCGCGCGCCAACCAGCCACCCCGCGCGCCAACCAGCCACCCACAGAATATAACTAAATCGCCGTCAGAGGCAGGCAAAGTTGTTTCAGTGTTCAATTCACATATTTCATGTGAAATAGTACTATTATTAATCAAAACCTGAAAATTAAAATGTACTTTTTACAAATTATAAAAGATATATAATTTGATCTTCAACACCTTTTTCTGTCTTTACCCAACAAGACCTATCTGCGATTTAAATTTATCTAGTGTTCTTTCAAGTTTTCGGTTTCAACAACTTCAAAACATAAGAATTGTGTGAATCACAAAGCTATTGGGCCAGACGAAGCAGCTCCTGATTATATCAACCCAAATACATTGGGTTGATATAATATGAATAATAATACATCATGACTAACCTACTCTTGAAACAATCAAGCGATCCCACATCTATTATACTACCCAGTAATTTGCTATATAAATCTGCAACCCTACTGTCAAACTATGAAATACTTTTGCTTCACATTAAATGCATATTTTCTTAACACTGTCCTTACCTCGGACTTTACTCTCAGACACCGCTATTTTACGAATCATAATCCAGTCTCTCCTACCAGTTTAGACCCAACAAACGTGCGTTACCCTGTCTCTTGACCCCACTGACATTCTTAATCCATGTCCCAGTCCGTCTTCTAAACAAAGATCCAAAGTCCATTCCATGCACACGCCAAACCCCCTGTTTGCGAATGAGAAACGGTTTACACACGACTTTACAACTCATGACGTCCGAACACTTCCTGAACAAGTGCTTCGCTGACGACCTTTGTTCGAACTACAATGCTACAAATGCTTTATCCACGTACTACAAATGCAAATAATTGGCAACAGAACCAAAACACCTAACCAGTGCCTAAACATGCACAATATGCATGCACAACATTGATGAATGCGTCTTTGGGGTCGACCGCTGGATAGAATGGACTTTGTCTGAGGACGGGTTGCTTGCCCACTCGTGAGTTGGTCTTTACTTCCCGTTTCCTGAAGCCTTGGGCCAGCCAAGAACGTCACGTCACGTCTTGCCTCGCGAACGTTCCACTAATATTTTCAGGACGTTTACAATTTAAAGTGAAACAATCAAGTATATAAATCTTGTATTTACAACAATCTTGTATGTTAAAAGTACAATATGAGATATATCGATAAAGAGGGGAAGGTACGTAAGGAGATAGAAAAATGAACAATCAGTGGAGGAAAATTAAACCCTCAAAGAGGTTTAATGCGATCAACTTCGCATTTTGACATACTCTCCTAAGGCCAAAAATCGTCGTACTAGAAAATGGCAGCGGCTCGTAAAATTTACATTGTCCCTTTTCCTTTTTTGGGTCCTTTTTGGCCTAGAATAAGCGCACTTTACTACGGCAGTTTCTTGACGTTGGGAAACGTTAGGAGAACGGGCTGCTAAATTTCCACTTCGTAACTTCAACCAGGCTGTGATTCATACGTCAAGCTGAGAGCAGCCGCGTCAAACAGCCTGGTTGACGACCGGGCCGCGGGGACGCTAAACCCCGGAACAACTCCAAGGTAACTCCATGGGGTCACCCTTAAGCACAATCCACTGCTTAACTAGGAGGTGGAAACAAACCCACTATGAGTCTCCAAAAGTAAAAAATACCTGTTCACCTCAACCGAAGTTCATGCACTACTCAGGGTTAAGGTCCCTCATGAGAAAGGAAACCAAGTGGCAGAGTCTTGAACCTTCTCAAGGACAATAACCAGACTGAAGGCAGCAGTAACACCAGCAGTAATTAGAAGGCAACCATAATCATATGCAACTGCAGTAAAACCTGAATCATGGTACAGTATATGCAAAAAGGCTAGCCCTTTACTGAAGATCGAGCTCAAGCAGCATTCATGCACCTGGAGCACCAGGTGCTTGAAAGAGCTGGCCAATCAGTACTCTTGAGTGACCAGGGCTGCCATCTGTGGCAAAGTGTGTTGCTATCTAACAGTTTCCTGCCACTATAGTGTGTGTGGGGGCTTCATGTCAGGATTGCCAATGATGTTCGTGCAGTTGCTCGTTTTGTCGTGCTCCGCCTTCTATTGGGGTTTCCTTCAGATTACTGATGGTTGTCTAATATCCCAAGACACCCCTTACGTCTACTCGAAGATGAAGATGAAGCCACCCAAAAGGTGGCACGGGCATGAAAAGCTCTTAAGTGGTGGCCCTTTTGAGCCATCACCAGTATCAATAGATGATACTGGAGATCTGTGGAGGTGCGACTCCACCCTGCGTGACGGGAGATCCCCTACGTCTACTCAAGTGGGCCAGATTTTGGTACTCTTGAATCTTGGAGCTTGGTGTAGTGCCCTAGGTTTGAAGCTCCCCACTAAAGTGGCTAAAACCGTAATACGCAAAGGCGGGTGCGGAACACCAAACCCTGAAGTGATAGTAGTAGTGGTGGTAGTGGCAACTGCGATAATTGTGGTGGTATTTTTGGACAAATGTGTAATTTCATTCTAACATTGCCACCAAGCGCGCACACTATCAAGTTACATTGTCTATCAGTCCATAAGTACGACTGTTTTCCATTTACATTGTGAAATGTAATTGTAAAATTATTGTGAAATGTAAAAGAAATGTCAAAATAATATTTCGTTACATTTTCTCCATAAATTAGAGCAAAACTGAACTTTGCCAAGCTTTTCTTGTAATATAAAATTAAGAAAATTTGGATGAAAAATTTGTATTCATATTTCACTGTACCAGTTACAGTCTACAACAATGTTTACTTAAATTTACTTGAGGGCCACTGTCTAGCACCCTCGATGAGGATTGGCAGCCGGCGGCTTGTCCAAGGTCCCCTCCATTTGTCCTGATGATTTTATCGAGCAGGATCTTGAATTGCGGACCATACAGGAATTCAAAAGACTTTTTTCTTTTACTATCGCATTTATTTTGAACGATGATCTACCCGATCCTTCTAAAGTCTGTCCTTGTACCTTTCACGTCAACTGTGGTCAGTGTTTAAACAAGCAAGACGAGAGTATTGGAAAGTTCAAGGTGGATCCTTGGCTTTGTCCCTCACTCTCGTTTTCTTTCCTCTTCCCACCACGACATCCAGCCCAACATAGGAAATGTAAATGTTTATCTCTCAGAATGTTTGGTAATATGTTTATTGTTTGTGATGTGTGTATATGTATGTATTAACACGATGTACTGAACGGGGTGAGAATAGCTTGAGCTACCTCATCCCTTTGTGTGTATTTTACCTCAATAAACTTATTTCAATTTCCAGTCCCACCTGCACCCACAACCACACCCGGCCTCGTTGCCAAGAGAATAGGGAAAACGCATCTATATACCGCCGCAATAACCACACCAACGCCACAGCAACTCTTATTGGGCAAATATATTCCAAAATATCAGCACATACTAGACGAGGATAGAGTTCGAAAAAGCGTATCAGAAGACCAAGAAACGACACACCACGGAAAAAAACTTCATATTTGCCAACTATACTAGGCTTAAAGGCAGTAACGAAATTCTAATGCAATTCAATTCTCACAAATTTAGACTTGGAGATTAAATGGGCAGTAATCTGGATGCTAATATATAATTTAGGCTTTTATATTAATCAAGAAAATAAGTCAGATGAAGGAGTAAGTCTGTATATTTCAGAGAAGCTTGTTGCGCAGAACTTAAATTCACAAACACAATACTGAACCGTTTAGAAAATCTAGAACCCCTATACTAGATACTCTCTTTTTTGAGACTTCAATGTACTTCAATTTGGGGAGCCGGTGGCTGAGCTGACAGAACACTGGACGCGTGATCCTGAGTTCGATCCCGGGCGCCAGCGAGAAACGATGGGCAGAGTTTCTTTCATCCTGATGCCCCTGTTACCTAGCAGTAAATAGGTACCTGGGAGTTAGTCAGCTGTCACGGGCTGCTTCCTGGGGGTGGAGGCCTGGTCGAGGACCGGGCCATGGGGACACTAAAGCCCCGAAATCATCAAGATAGCCTCAAGATACCCGGTTTAAAATGGAGAATAACAAACTAAACATTGCATCAGGAAACCACATCAGAACTGAACACGAATTAAGAGATTCTTTGAACCCAGTCAACTAGGACCGAAACTATACTCATCTGATCTTCACGAACAATGATCCAAATAATCACTACTCTTTCGGATTATGCTACTTTCTGATTACATTTTTTTGTGTGGCTAGGCAGGGTAACTCAGACAAAATATTTAAGTTGTTGCGAGGTAGGATCAAGTATATTATTTGGAGTTTACGGCTCATGCTGTGATATGAAAAATTGTTTACCGAGAATTATATAATTATATATAAATGCAGTATTTTCCTTTGTAATTGATGTAAATATGATTTTATATTGAATATTATTTAATAAAGAAAACATACTCTGATCACAAACCCGGAAATCCAAACAAAACATTAATAAACCAAACGAAATAAATTGAAAGAAGTGTTCAGTAAATAAAATGTCAACAATAAAGGCACTAACTGGAGGGAAAAACAATTGACCATTGCATGTGAACCAATCTAAGTACACAAACCTATCAAACCAAGAATAACAAAATATTGACTGCTGGAGCATATAAAATCTACATGAAATATGTTCCTTTAAGGGGATCAAAGGAAGACCGACTTTGATAACCCACAAAGCACTATAAAAATAATAAAGCCTTTTTCCGAAACGCTCAATTACGTATATTAAAAAAATATATGCATATGGTAATTACAAAATGAAGCTAAAGCTCTCATACCAAATTGAAGAACTGTAAATAGAACAGAAAGCCACACTAACGATGATAAAAATGACATTTTCCTACCAGTAGTAAAAAAAATATCCACAAATAATGGAACTATACATTCAAATATGAGATTCACACAAAGGAAGACAAAGAAATGAGCTAAATCCGACTTCAACAACACGAATGATGAAGACCAACAATATTTCAAAATGTTATCAATTTAGACAACACAACTGCTGTTAAACCCCAAACTTAAAACAAATTAACAACCGATCATGCACCAACCCATTCTCGGTTATATTTGTCACTCCGTATCAACTCAATCCACAAGGAAGATATAAAAGCAATGTCAAAAACTAAATAAGCGCCTTACAAACATCATACATTTAAAGTCCGAGACTTAAATTTCGCATCATTTCTGCAGTTTTATCAAGAAAAACGAACTACACATGCCTGGTCACCGTGAATTTAGAACTGGAAGATCCTACCTGACCAATCACAAAACACCAGCAGAACATCAAAATGCGGATGTTGTATAACACGGACTTGCAATGGCATTTGATAACAGTTGCCATGAAGTATACAAAATTAGGATCGACGTAATAACAGAAAATAGGGCGTTAGATAATGTATCTCCAGAAAAACAGGTCAAAGAATAATAGCACCCCAAACTAAATCCAATCTGAGTAGAACTGAAAGTTAAGTGCCATTATAGGTTCTGTCCTTGCACTGCTACTCCTCCTGTTCTAATATTGACAAACATAAAAACCACAACGCCGTGTCATCCTTGTAGACTATACAAAAATCAGCATGAAATAGACACCGAACGAACTAAACATATCAGGGTCTCTTGGTACAGTTGGTTTCGTTCTAGATTCACAGCCGGGGATCCCGTGTTGGAGTCCCGAGTGAGATAGAAATGGTCGATAGGACACAAATAATTACTTCAAACTGGATACAAGAAAGCAATCACATCTCGCAGAATGGAAACATGTGACAGGGTCTAGGAATAATGAAGTGGACACTACTTAGCGGTCACACGCTATAATTAATACAAGTCCTTTTAGCTTTAATGTCCAAAGAGCTTGGCAAGGATGTGGGAGGAAGAAGGATGGGGCGATGAAATTCTTGGAAGAGGATTTGGATATGGAGAGAGGAGGCTTGAAAGTTCGGTGGCCCGTCCACCGTGGATTTACAAGTCCTCTTCTCCCTTCTACTTTCATATATAACTTTCCACACACGAACAAATCCACTAGGGCCGTGACGAGGATTCGAACCTGCATCCAAGAGCATCCCAGACGCCGCCTGAATCGACTGAGCTACGATATGGTCAAAAAGAGTTGAAACCGAATTTCTACTAAACATACTGGAACTTTCTACACACGTCACAAAATATTACATTCAGTTACAAATACAAAATTTCAATATAAAACGCACACACAAAAATACCAGTCATCACACCGCTTTAGTCATCTGTTTAACGGTCGCGTATTTTCTAGCCTAGTTAAAATGTCCGATGGCCCGAGTGAATGAAACGAAATACTTCAAATTCACAACGTTCATGAATTCGGACACGCTACAGGTGCCCGAACTAGGTTACAAAATGACTAACCCTGTGGGGGAGGGGGAGTTTCGCACATACAGTTGCCACATTTTACGTAGGCCTAATGGTTAATGCTAAATGGGGGCAAGTTGAAGGATTATATTTAACAGCTAAGGACAGTTAAGGAGTGTGTAGTTGGTAAGTAAAAACTGACACCATTTTAAACAACGGAAAAGCAAAATTTACCGGTTACATCATTATGTACCCAAGACTAAATTTCAAGCATCTATAATGAATGCCAATTCAGAGCCGAGAAGAAATGCAAGTTAATTGTCGGGGACAAGAAGCCCGTGCATATACATTATGTACTTAACATTGATATCGAAGTACCCCAAAGATCGAGCTACTGACCCTCCTCACGAAACAGCCCCATAACAGCTACCTATTGTTGTTTTAGATTCGGCTACTCTGAACAAAAAGTTCCAGGTAGCACGGGCTATGGTGAGCCCGTAGTGGATTTACCTGGCACAGGAGCGGGCGCACACAGCTGCCTAGCAACCCGTCCTCTTAAAAAGAACGTTACTTTTGGCTCGTATGCGCGATATGGCCAAATTTGGACGAAATTTGGACGTAATTTGAAATGAAATCGACTCACAAAAGTGACGTTCTGTTCCGTTTTCTATTTGAGTCGTCCGGCGTACGCGCAGAGGTTATGAGAGGACACTTTAAATTAACGTTTTTCATAACGTTTTGAAACTTTATGAGAGTTTCCTGCCACCTAACCTATCAGAGGACCCTTAACTTACTGTTGTTTAAAAAAAATCCTAAATTTATTTTCATATTTTTTCATTTTCAAATTACGTCTAAATTCGGCCATACGGGCAAACGGCCAAATGCGACGTTCTTTTTAAGAGGACAGGTTGTACCCTATTTACTGCTAGATTAACAGAGACATCAGGTGAAAGGAAGCGTGTCTAACCATTTCTGTTCTGGCCAGGAACCTCCCCTCCCCAATTACGATTCGAGAACTAAGCCGAATGTACTACGAGACCCGGCCTACTGTTATTGTGTAAGGGAGAAGTCAGTACGAGATCTGTAGGTGAAAGTTACCCACATAGTGGCAATGTGGGTATGCGTGTCATTTTATGCCTGCCAATAATTAGTTTCGATCCTTGAAAAAGAGTAAAGGAGAAAAATACAAAACATTTACCGTATCTAAGATTACATATTCTAACATACGATGTCCAGTTTTATTTTGTTGTTATTATTATTGCCAAATAAAAAAGCCGATTTTCATGTACATGCATATTTAAACGAGAATTTATATTCAACGTTCTTTAACATTTGTTATTGGTAACCTATCGGAAGAGAAAGTTAACACGCTGAAGTAAACTAATAATTCAATGTTTTCCAGTCTAGGTATCCGTTTTATTATCTTAACCGGCTGTAGCAATGCTAATATACTGTACCACCATGAAGGATGAAATCTGCCTTTTACACATCAAAAATATTATCCCCAGAGGGTATGAAAAATACACACGATTAAGGAAACCAATCATTCTGAGATAGGCTATAAGGAGACATAAAGATATTATCAGGAGAAAGTGCTAAGCTATTACTATATAATAATTATGTGGAAAGGCTCTGATTAATTCCAGCAGGAAATCCTTCCTTCGCCGCCACTAACTAGCTTGCCTTGGAGCTTCGCACGTCCCAAGCCCTGACATTATGGTGTCGTCCCATGAAAGGCAACACTAATCGTTCTCGGGTCCCCCACCCAAGTTGAAAACACTTGACGCTGCCAATGTAGCACTTTTACACACGGTTCAAACTTTCATACAATATTTCAGTTACCTTCCCTGAAAAAGTGTGCACCTCAACAATTATAGTCTAATACGGACACGTTCCTCACTCTCTCGGCTTACACAATCAAACTTATTTCAGTCTAGCAAATATGTTTTGTCAAATTGTTCCCAAGTTTGGTAAGGTTTGCGATGTTGTGTACCTTGACTTTAGCAAAGCTTTTGATACAGTGCCACATGAAAGACCGATTAAAAAGTTAGAGGCTCATGGTATTGGGGGTGCTATATTAATTTAAGTTGGATTAGGGCATGTCTATACCAAATGAAACAGTTAGTATAAATGGGGGTCAAGTCAGAGTGGGAAAATGTTGTAAGTGGAATGCCTCAAGGTTCTGTCCTGGGACCTCTGTTGTTTATATATATAATTGATTTAGATTCAGGTTTGAATAGCAACATTTGCAAATTTGATACAAAAATCGGTAGGGAAATTAACACGGAAGAAGACTCACTATCACTTCAAGTTGATCTAAATAAGGTTTTGAAATGGTCAAAAGATTGGCAGATGGCGATTGTTAATTAACAATCTGTTAATTAACTTAATTAACTAGAATGCTGTAAGTGCCCTTGCCAACTAACAACCTGAGAACAGTAAATATTGATATGTTTATATGTTTAGCCATGCTGGATAATATATAAACCATACGATTTATTTTGACCATGGCTTTTTTTTTACTCTATTTTTATATTGTCGCATTTTATATTGTTTATATTTTATTGTTGTTTATATTGTCGCATTGTTTTATGTTATATAGTTACAGGAGCCGGTGGCTGAACGCACAGAACATTGGACGCGTGATCCTGGGGTCCCGGGCACCGGCGAGAAACGATGGGCAGAGTTTCTTTCACCCTGATGCTCCTGTTACCTAGCAGTAAATAGGTACCTGGGAGTTAGTCAGCTGTCACGGGCTGCTTCCTGGGGGTGGAGGCCTGGTCGAGGACCGGACCGCGGGGACACTGAAAAGCCCCGACATCAAGATAACCTCAAGAAGGGTAGAAGAAGGGATAGGACTGCGGGATAGTTTATCGAGCTCGACATACTCATCCCACGAAGGTAGTTTACCATCCCCCCACTCGCTAGTCTTGCGAATGGTAGTTAATCGGTAGTTCACCTAAAAACTTATCTTGTAAACTTTGACAATTGTAAATAGCTCAGTACCCCCAGTATAACTTACTAGAGCTAAACCAACATTGTGGCCCTGAACCATGTCTCTAACAATTTCACTGCAGCTTACTGGATACGTGCCGGCAGTGCAATATAAACTAATATTTTCTGTAACTTTCTAAACTATATAGTAATTGAGAACAACTATGTACATTGAGAGTTTTACAATTACTCGTTTCATTTAGTAGGCTCATTCTTAGGCAGCAGCTAACACACAGTTTCTGTTGTTTGAGAGGCGACGACGATCGAGTAGCTAACATACTGAAACCATTAATAAATGAGCGAGTCGTACCTGAGTTTCTTCCTTGTTGACACAAACACAAGCTGCCCTTCTGATGTAGCCGTCCTCGTCGATGAGTCTCCGTCGAGGGCAGCCGCCCTTGTTCTTGGTGGTCACGATGCCTCTGCTGCACTTCCCATAGCTTCTACCTCTACAGCAGTAGCTACTTGGATTTTCATCTGAGGATTCTGTGGATTCCTTTGCATTGGCACTGAAGTTGGCTACAGGAGTGGTAGTGCTGGCGGTGATGTAGATGGCCTCGCCGTCTCGACACGAAGCCGTGGTGGTAGTAGTGTTAAGACTGCAGGTAGTCTGCCGAGGGCCGGAAGAGAAACCGCTGAGTGCGTAGTCAAGATCTGGCGCGAGAGCCTCAGATGACAGCTTCCTTGCAGAAACAAGGTCCTCTATAGCGCCGACGGCGAGGCCAGCCGAAGCATCTTGAGCGTGCATCCCAAGGGCCAGTCTGGGTTTATGTAGAGGTTGTGTTGCAGAATGTTGGGTGACCAAACTGGGCCGGGATATCAGCGCAGACGGGCTTGTGTGATACAAATTCTGAGTGTGGGATTGTAAAGCAGACTGGTTCTGAAACGAGTGGGAGAAAACCGATTTAGTTGGATTTTGGGGACCAACTATGTGTGCTGCAGATATGGAGTTAGCGGATGGTCTTGGGTAGTTGAAAATGCAGGTGGGACGAGAAAGAGAACCAGGTGGTTGGAGGCGTGAACCGAGGTCTTGCAGGTTAGGCTTCCACCGGTACTGCCTTTCCAGAGCAACAGTAGACATCTGGCTAACTGTGCATTCCCGTTTAATAGAGATATGTGATGCAGCTGTGGGCTGATACGTGATATGAAAGTCCAGGGCAGCAGAATCGCTGGCGTACTGGCAAAGGCCTTCTTGAATGACAACTTGTGCTCCCCAGTTGTATCGCAAATTATAATTGTAAAGCCTGACTCAGTAACTGTTCACTGCTTTTAGATACGCAACTATATATTTGTACTGACGCTGAAGTGTGTCAATTCCCGAGATTAATTACAAAATGTAGATATCAGCATCTACTTGACAATGCAAACTACACTCTGTACGGGGGAACTGTTCTTCTCATCTATGCATTTGAAATTTGCAAGATATCAAAGCATACCGAGACACATTGGATAAGCAAGTCAATTCACGTAACCCACAGCTCACTTGCCCCATACTCAACTATTCTCAACGACACCACTGAGCGAACTGAAGGTAAGAAACATCTTGGGTGCCAACCTTGGCCATACTTCCTCGCCTCTGACGTCGCCGTTGCCACACACCAATGACGGATGGTCGACACACACTGCTCTATCAGCTGGAACTGTAAACATGCAACTGTAAACCTATAGTTTCAGAGAACAAATAAGAAGACAAAACATAAAATAAATATATTATCATTACTTATGATATCAGTTTTACTTGTTTAAACCTTATAAGTTTTATCTTCAAATAACAAGTTAAGATATACATTTACATAGATAAAAATGATATAGTTGTCCTACTGAAAATCTCTGTGCTCGATCCTGATTGGCTAACAAGACCGCCATATTCACCAGAGAATGCTAGGAAAGTTCCAAGATTCTCGTCGTTCTTAAGGTTTGATATTTAGTCTGAGGTATGTTCTTACTATCTGTAATATTTTAGGGGATTCACTTGTAGTAAGAGGGCGTCTTATGTGAGCGAATGTTTGTGCAAAGGCCCCGGCGGGGTTGGGAGCGTTGCGCAGAAGGGGAGACTATCACATCACCCTAAGCAGTTACACTCAACATTGACTGCCAACACCCCCCCACGGTACCTCCTTCCATTATGTTTACTCATTAATTACCCCATTTTATATACAAATTGAAAGTGTCACATATACATTTCGTGTTTATTCCAGCCCTGCTTGAATGGAAGATTTAAAGTCACCATAGATTGTGACACATCAAATTGATGCAGTTTGTTATGTTTCTGTATTAAAAATGCTCGGTAATAAATACTTTGTGGTTATATATTTCAGCTGCAGATTTTAGTGGTTTAAAAGAAACTTAGTACATTTTGCATCCATGCACATGCTGCTAATATATAATGTAATATTGATTACAATCATTTTACACAATATTATAAACATATTCATTAGTCGGGAGCAATTACTATCATTATTTCAATATTTGTAACTTTGATTATAGGATTGTTAACAGGAAACATGCAGTCCATTAGATCAGTGTTTTGTAGTACAGTGTTCGAAAAGTGTTTACTGCGCATATATCGGTAACATTTTAGTCTAAGGGCAACACTTTTGTATGTATTAGAATATATGATCTGCAAAAATCACAGAGTAGTTCTTTAGAATGTTGTATTTCAAAATCGTTTGAGGAAGATACAATTTCTATAAGATTTGTTAAAGGTAAGAAAGCAAGAAATACTAGTAGTAGCAAATGCTTTTGATTAATAGATTAATATTTATGTGAGCTACCTAAATATTCCTTAAACAAATATTTTGGTATGATATCGTGACTTTCGTGAACTCCGTGGTAACCAAGATTGTAGCTAAATTACTGTTGTTCATATTTGCCTTGATTTACGAGATGGTGTTACTTGACTTTAACACCATGTCAACCCTTAGACAGCGGTTATCGTCATTCGTTAATTCACAGGGAAATGCAGTTGTCATCATGCGACGATTTAAACAATTATTGTTTGAGTTTTACGTGTATGATACAAATATGGATATACTGTAATATCTATATTGATGTACAGTAATGGAATTTGTCTGGACCCATGAAAAAAATCCTGCTACCATTTCATTGTTACATGTATAGGTGAATGCAGTTATTGTCATGAATGTTACTAGGGGAATGCGGTCATCGTCATATGACTGTTTAAATAATTACTGTCTGTGTTTTACATGTATGATGCAAATATGAGTATAATAGCACTCTGTGGATGTAATGGAATTTACATTGACCCACGAAAAAAATCCTGCTACCATTTCATGGTTACTTGTACTAGGAGGAGCCTGCCGTCATGCCCGTGTGCCACATTTGTGGCTTTCGGAATTCTTTCAATCTATTCTCTTGCCCATATGATGCCAATTAGTCCATATGTCATCGTTCAGAGCCCAACGCAATCGTATATTATGCTTATATCCTATTCACTACTCTCTACGATTGTAAGGAAGTACAGTATACTAGGTAAACCAATCACCAATTGAAACAATTGTCACTGAAACAATTGTATTATGTCAATTATGGAATTTATCAAGTTATTAAACACACAAACACTTGTAAATAAAGAGAAACAAATGAAAAACAATTGCTAAAACATCAGAGGATAATTCTGAAAGCATCAGCAGAGTCAGGCACTGGGTGTTGACAGGCACCAGACACAGCTACCACACACCCTTCCCGAGCACCTCAACCCAGTGAAATGATAAATATTCACTTATTTTGTATTTTCTTACATTTTGCATACAAATTTACAATTTTATCATTTTTTTTTAGGCATTTTTATATTTTTTGTGCGTATGATCATTTCTCCATAGTCACTGTAAAGGTTAAAATTGTATTTCAGCATTGCCACTTTTATTCTACAATATTTTGAATGTAAATTGGACACGAAGCACACGTTTCCACTTCATACATTTTTTGTAGCTGCAGCTATGAGAAACTCGCATGTGAACAGATTTATAAAATAATGAACATTCTTAATGTGAGTAATATATATACACATACACATTTTAAAAAGCAAGCTGTGTATAGTACTGTTATATAAGGCTTATTTTGCAAGATTATTTACAAATAAATGTAAACAAATATCACCTATCAATTAAAAAAAATAACTCATCGCAAATGTTTAAGAAATGTGTACAGTATTTCATTCAAAATAATGTACTGTATTGTCAGAAATCTTAGCCAAATATCCCAAGTTTACTTACTGTAGGTAAATGAACAAATCCACAAGGGCCGTGATGAGGGTTCGAATCTACGTCCAAGAGGATCCCAGACGTGCCTTAATTGACTGTGCAACGACATGGTAAAAGAATTAAAACCGGGAGTTCAACTTGTGGATTTGTTCATTTGATGCATCACGCTATTGTGATTTCTTTGTGTTACTGTAGGTAACTACAGTAACACACAGTACATGCATACTTCATGTATTAACTACTACATGCACACTATTGTAAATGTTCCACCACACCCACTGGATGGGTGTTGTTCTGGATAGTTAACTGTTGCCAGAGGATCACATCAAAAAGTGTTTTGTGAAGAGCCTATGCTACACTAGCAATTTCTAGAATCATGTTTAACTATATGGATGGAGAAAAGCAGAAAAAAAAATTTGATGACATTTGTGAGATAAAAATTGGTATATGCAGCAGTTGTGTAATGTCCATATAAAAAAAAAAGCAAATCAGTAAGGTAGAAAGTGCATAAAACATGCTACTAAATGTCTTCCAGCCACTAATAAATAAGAATATGAGGAGTGGCTAATAGCACTAAATATGCCAAAATGAGAAAAGATACCGTAGAAGGAAAAAAGAGACGAGATGATCACCACGCACAAATGGTATCAGGAATCGACGCGCTTGTTAATGAGGAATTTTTTAAACCTTCAACTTCAAAAGCCAAGAAGGCATTGGCAACTTCAGAGTTATAGAAGCAAACTTCTATAAGTCTGTTCTCAGAGTTATAGAAGTTTGTTACAATTTAAATGAGAAAGTGGTGGATGCCACAACCATAGTACAGTACATTAGTTTCAAAGTGTCATATGATAAAGATTATAGGGACAACGGGACACCATGAGCAGAGCTCTCATTCAATAACAAGTACTGTACTATACTTTGATAATTACACTTGAGTAATTACAAGTTTTACAGCCCATGTGCAAATGAAGGGCTGCTTGTATTGTTGATATTGCTGTATGTTAAGTGTTTTGTGTTGTACAGAGGTGTGAGCAAGCCAAGAGCCCACATAGATGACCCTGGGGACCATGAACCATGACACTGACAAAGAGGACCTCATACAGGTAAGTTAAGAGTTCATGATTTGATATTTTTCTACTGTTTGTAATCTGAATGTTTTATTTTTGGTTGAGAAACTAGAGAATGTTCTATCAGTCAGAATTACTAATTTTGAGGCTAGCATTAATAAAAAGGGAAGTTAAGACCTCATTTTGTGCAAGTACTGTATACAGTATATACTGTACTATAGTGGTTGGAATTCCAATTAGAAACAGTATTAAGTAACTTGAATGGTAACTTACTAAAAATTATGCTGCTGATTTTGGAAATATTAAGCTTGTTACACTAAATTAAAAATATTAGCTAGAAATTTAAAGGTTTACAGTACAATAATTGTATCTTCCATTTATGATAGAAACTTCTCTTAATTCTTGTGTAATTCTACAGTATATTATATAAAATTATACAGTATTCGGTAAAAAAAAAAATTAATCAACACTGTACCATAGGCAGTACGATGCTTTTGACTAGTACAGTACACAAATTGTGATGGCAAAGGAGGTATGAGAGTTAACAAGTATTCTGTGAATCTCCAGCAGGAACACATTGTTTTTGAGCATTTTTCATGTCTACTGTTGCATGTGTAGACCGAAACTATCTACACTTGCATGTGATGGCGCAGGAAAGTTTCCATTGTTTTTGTGTCTTGTAGCTCACCGGTAGGAGGTTTTAATTTGGATAACATGGAATAATTTATGTACATGAACTTTTCAAAGATATCTGACAAGGTATCACATGCTAGATACTACAAGCACATGGAATAATTGGTAACATAATTAAATGGATTAAATAATGGATAAAATGTAGAAAATGGGCTAGTAAAATGTTGAGCAATGAGTTAAAAAGTTCTATTTTAGGGCCAATCCCCCTCCCCTTTTAGCATTCTGTAATCTACATCAGCAGCATCATTGAGTCACAAACTACATCAAATTGTACCACGTGTTGTATAGAACATTTGCCTCACAGGTGACAGCACTTGGGTTCAGATCTTGGATAGAGTAAGATAATTGGGCACCATTCCTTTACTGATTGTCCCTTTGGATCAAGCATTAATTGTACTTACAATGCTTTGTACTAAGCATTGTAAGTACAATGCCTTGTACTAAGCATTGTAAGTACAATGCTTAGCAAAACCAGTTCCATTTATGTATTTGGACCACTCCTTTGGGTACAAGTTGGAAGTAAACATGATGGTGAAGCCTTGTTAAATAACCAATACAAACTTCACACATTGTAAGAAAAAAACTGGCAAATGCTACTTCTTATTGAAAAATGCAAGCCCTTGTGTTTAGGACATCATGAAACAGATTGGAGCTGCCCTATTAACAACAGTGTCTTAACAATAAATTGAGAGAGAGAAGGACCTTGAAGTAATAGTCCTTTAGACATTGAAAGCTGTTCAGTAGGTGTTAACTTTTATAAGACCAACCAGCTCTAGGAATATCAAATGAAATTCTTTACTTCTAGGAAATGTGAAAGGTTATGCAAATGCAAACTTCTTTTATAAAGGACACAATTTAACTGGAAAAGCTAGCTACAGTGACAGATATAATCTCAAAACAAAGTAAATTTTTATACCAAATTTTTTTAGGCCCACAAGACTAACAGCTCTGCAAACAAAACATTATAGTCTCTTATTATTAACCACTGCACTGCACACCTGGTTTCGGCAAAAACTTCTGGGGCAATTGTCAAGGACATATTCTTGTTGTTTTCATAAATTTCAGGTAAATTTAATGTCAAAATGTTTCCAAACTCAACTATTTTCATTTAAAAACACAAAGAGTAATGAAAACATTAAAAAAACATTAAATATAGCCTAATTAAAATAAATAGCACAACTCTCAGAGCACCTAAAGGCGCTTTGCGCAGTGCAGGGGTTAATACTTAAAATACTGAATAAGTTAGAAGACATTAATCCAAACCACTTCTTGAATAAGTTCAGTGCGACTCAAGTTCACCAAGTCTCTATATAAACAGACATAGGTGGTCTTTTACATGTAGGTAATGAGCCCCTTGGAAGCAATTATGTACCTGCCTTAGCCATAAAATTATGAGAGTGCAATAGTTACAAATACTTCCCAGGATTAGGGGACGGTCCATAAGTCTGGCTACCTTGCCTAGCCACAGCCTCTAGAGATATGGCTGGTTTGTAATACAGTATTTCATGAAGCTTGTAGAGATCAGTGTGGTGTGCTGTATTACTGAATGTCAGGGTTTTATATGTAATAATTTTTTGTCTTTATTCTCATTGCCTAATGCAAATTGCTTCAGATTTAGAGCAAACAAGTATTAGGACAATACAATATAGTGTACAGTATTACTTAAAAGTTATATTGTCTCCTGGTAGCAGATATGGTAACTAATTATAAAGCATAATTTTTAATGAGTGTTTGAGCTATTCCACTTGGTTGTTTCTTAAGGCAGGATCCAACTGACTTTAGTTTAGGATCTGCTGCAATCAGTGCAGGGTGATATTTTCAAAAGTGAGTTGGGAAATTTTTCAAATCATCCCTGTCAGGTTATACTGGTGCTAAGCAGACACTGAGGAACACTCCAACCCAGAATATAGACCGAAGAGTACTTTACATAAACTCAAAAGCTTTTCCAGCCATAACTTAGAAATACAGAGATCACGAAGCTGCACTTGGCTTACTACTCCTGCAACGAATCACCAGCAAGTAGCAATGCTGACACCACAATAACCCCTCCAGCTCAGCATTGTGTCACATTCCATCCTGACTGGCATCATCTCCAGGTTATGGTGTAAACAGTGACCTGTTGTCACTAGCTACCCACACATACCGGCACAGCCATTGTATGTGCAACCCGAAATAAGCCACTGAACTCAATAGGCTAAGCTAAGAATAAGTCACAGTAACATGCTGAAAATGAATAAATCCACAAGGGCCATGATGAGGGTTCGAACTTACGTCCAGGATGATCCCAGGCGTGCCTTAATCGACTGCGCCACTGCATGGTATAAGAATTGCAACCGGGTTTGCTTCTGCTCACACACGGATCCCGCAGTCTCTCCGAGACACAAACTGGGGTTTTACACAATTCCCCCATGCACCATGGGATCATCCTGGACGTAAGTTCGAACCCCTCATCACGGCCCTTGTTGATTTATTCATTTGATATATCACGCTATTGTGATTTCTGTGTGTAACATGCTGAAATTAGACAACCATCCTGCAAATATGAAAAATAAAAGAAGTGAAGAAGTTTCGTTTCATCCTGGACCACACGACTTGATAATGATCAGGGATGGACCGAAATGTTGTCATTTTCTTATTTTTATGTTTGTGAGTTGGGTGTCTTGATAGGCTAACTTTTCAATTGAAAGCAGCAAGGTAGACAGCAAGGTGTAGATAATATCTACTGTACCTGTAGACAGCGATGATAAACCATTTTGTCTCGCTCATATTAAGTGTTGACCAGCAGCAGTTCCCAATTAAATTATTGAGCCCAATACTACTTACCTAGCATTGCGACTGGGTAGCAGTACATCGTGCTCATTAAAACTAATAATTTTCCTTTTTAAATCGTAAAATATTTCTGATGGTAAGAAAAATTACATCATGTTAGTTTGGCTATACAGTAGTGAAGTGATGTTGAAATGTCAAATTCTACAAATTATTTTCATATTAACTACTACTAGCTGTAATATGGATCTTTTAGGTCCATAAGCCTTTGAAATTTTACATGGCATCAATGGTTATTAGCATGAACGTCAATAAATCATTGGTGATGCACTTGATATGGTGTACTGTATATTTTGTTATTAATTCCCATAAGGCTAAGGCTCTCAAGATTTGTTTCCTGTATAGCAAAGATTGCCAGAGGTCTCCATGCATTGAATGACAACCACAGAATCTTTAGGACTTTTGAATGTTACAAAGCACGTTAAATNTGTACTGAACGGGGTGAGAATAGCTTGAGCTACCTCATCCCTTTGTGTGTATTTTACCTCAATAAACTTATTTCAAATTCCAGTCCCACCTGCACCCACAACCACACCCGGCCTCGTTGCCAAGAGAATAGGGAAAACGCATCTATATACCGCCGCAATAACCACACCAACGCCACAGCAACTCTTATTGGGCAAATATATTCCAAAATATCAGCACATACTAGACGAGGATAGAGTTCGAAAAAGCGTATCAGATAGACCAAGAAACGACACACCACGGAAAAAACTTCATATTTGCCAACTATACTAGGCTTAAAGGCAGTAACGAAATTCTAATGCAATTCAATTCTCACAAAAATTTAGACTTGGAGATTAAATGGGCAGTAATCTGGATGCTAATATATAATTTAGGCTTTTATATTAATCAAGAAAATAAGTCAGATGGAGGAGTGAGTAAGTCTGTATATTTCAGAGAAGCTTGTTGCGCAGAACTTAAATTCACAAAACAGTTCAGAAAATCTAGAACCCCTATACTAGATACTCTCTTTTTGAGACTTCAGTGTACTTCAATTTGGGGAGCCGGTGGCTGAGCTGACAGAACACTGGATGCGTGATCCTGTGGTCCTGAGTTCGATCCCGGGCGCCAGCGAGAAACGATGGGCAGAGTTTCTTTCATCCTGATGCCCCTGTTACCTAGCAGTAATTAGGTACCTGGGAGTTAGTCAGCTGTCACGGGCTGCTTCCTGGGGGTGGAGGCCTGGTCGAGGACCGGGCCGCGGGGACACTAAAGCCCCGAAATCATCAAGATAGCCTCAAGATACCCCGGTTTAAAATGGAGAATGACAGACTATAACATTGTATCAGGAAACCACATCAGAACTGAACACAAATTGAGAGATTCTTTGAACCCAGTCAACTAGGAACGAAAATATACTCATCTGTTGACCAGACCACACACACTAGAAGGTGAAGGGACGACGACGTTTCGGTCCGTCCTGGACCATTCTCAAGTCGATTGTGATGAGGAAGTAGAGACAGGCAATAAATAGGCAAGAGAGATCTTCACGAACAATGATCCAAATAATCACTACTCTTTCGGATTATGCTACTTTCTGATTACATTTTTTTGTGTGTGGCTAGGTAGGGTAACTCAGACAAAATATTAAAGTTGTTGCGAGGTAGGATCAAGTATATTATTTGGAGTTTACGGCTCATGCTGATATGAAAAATTGGTTTACCGAGAATTATATAATTATATATAAATGCAGTATTTTCCCTTGTAAATTTATGTAAATATGATCTTTATATTGAATATTATTTAATAAAGAAAACATACTCTGATCACAAACCCGGAAATCCAAACAAAACATTAATACAACCAAACGAAATAAATTGAAAGAAGTGTTCAGTAAATAAAATTTCAACAATAAAGGCACTAACTGGAGGAAAAAAAAACAATTGACCATTGCATGTGAACCAATCTAAGTACACAAACCTATCAAACCAGGAATAAAAATATTGACTGCTGGAGCATATAAAATCTACATGAAATATGTTCCTTTAAGGGGATCAAAGGAAGACCGACTTTGATAACCCACAAAGCACTATAAAAATAATAAAGCTTTTTTCCGAAACGCTCAATTGCGTATATTAAAAAAATATATGCATATGGTAATTACAGAAAGAAGCTAAAGCTCTCATACCAAATTGAAGAACTGTAAATAGAACAGAAAGCCACACTAACGATGATAAAAATGACATTAACGATGATAAAAATGACATTTTCCTACCAGTAGTAAAAAAAAAATATCCACAAATAATGGAACTATACATTCAAATATGAGATTCACACAAAGAAAGTCTCCGTGGTGTAGTGGTAAGACACTCGCCTGGCGTTCCGCGAGCGCTATGTCATGGGTTCGTATCCTGGCCGGGGAGGATTTACTGGGCGCAATTCCTTAACTGTAGCCTCTGTTTAACGCAACAGTAAAATGTGTACTTGGATGAAAAAACGATTCTTCGCGGCGGGGATCGTATTCCAGGGACCTGCCCCGAAACGCTACGCGTACTAGTGGCTGTACAAGAATGTAACAACTCTTGTATATATCTCAAAAAAGAAAAAAAAGGAAGACAAAGAAATGAGCTAAATCCGACATTCAACAACACGAATGATGAAGACCAACAATATTTCAAAATGTTATCAATTTAGACAACACAACTGCTGTTAAACCCCCAAACTTAAAACAAATTAACAACCGATCATGCACCAACCCATTCTCGGTTATATTTGTCACTCCGTATCAACCCAATCCACAAGAAAGATATAAAAGCAATGTCAAAAACTAAATAAGGGCCTTACAAACATCATACATTTAAAGTCCGAGACTTAAATTTCCCATCATTTCTGCAGTTTTATAAAGAAAAACGAACTACACATGCCTGGTCACTGTGAATTTAGAACTCGAAGATCCTACCTGACCAATCACAAAACACCAGCAGAACATCAAAATGCGTATGTTGTATAACACGGACTTTGCAATGGCATTTGATAACAGTTGCCATGAAGTGAAAGTATACAAAATTAGGATCGACGTAATAACAGAAAATAGGGCGATAGATAATGTATCTCCAGAAAAACAGGTCAAAGAATAATAGCACCCCAAAGTAAATCCAATCCGAGTAGAACTGAAAGTAAAGTGCCATTATTGGTTCTGTCCTTGCACCGCTACTCCTCCTGTTCTAATATTGACAAACATAAAAACCACAACGCCGTGTCATCCTTGTAGACTATACAAAAATCAGCATGAAATAGACACCGAACGAACTAAACATATCAGGGTCTCTTGGTACAGTTGGTTTCGTTCTAGATTCACAGCCGGGGATCCCGTGTTGGAGTCCCGAGTGAGATAGAAATGGTCGACGGACACAAATAATTACTTCAAACTGGATACAAGAAAGCAATCACATCTCTCAGAATGGAAACATGTGACAGGGTCTAGGAATAATGAAGTGGACACTACTTAGCGGTCACACGCTATAATTAATACAAGTCCTTTTAGCTTTAATGTCCAAAGAGCTTGGCAAGGATGTGGGAGGAAGAAGGATGGGGCGATGAAATTCTTGGAAGAGGATTTGGATATGGAGAGAGGAGGCTTGAAAGTTCGGTGGCCCGTCCACCGTGGATTTACAAGTCCTCTTCTCCCTTCTACTTCCATATATAACTTTCCACACACGAACAAATCCACCATGGCCGTGACGAGGATTCGAACCTGCATCCAAGAGCATCCCAGACGCTGCCTCAATCGACTGAGCTACGATATGGTCAAAAAGAGTTGAAACCGAAGTTCTACTGAACTTACTGGAACTTTCCACACGTGTCACAAAATATTACATTCAGTTACAAATACAAAATTTCAATATAAAATGCACACACAAAAATACCAGTCATCACACCGCTTTAGTCATCTGTTTAATGGTCGCGTATTTTCTAGCCTAGTTAAAATGTCCGATGGTCCGAGTGAATGAAACGAAACACTTCAAGTTCACAACGTTCATGAATTCGGACACGCTACAGGTGCCCGAACTGGGTTACAAATTGACTAACCCTGTGGGGGGGAGGGGGGAGTTTCGCACATACAGTTGCCAAATTTTACATAGACTTAATGGTTAATGCTAAATGAGGGGGTAAGTTGAAGGATTATATTTAACAGCTAAGGACAGTTAAGGAGCGTGTAGTTGGTAAGCAAAAACTGACACACCATTTTAAACAACGGAAAATCAAAATTTACCGGTTACATCATTATGTACCGAAGCCTAAATTTCAAGCATCTATAATGAATGCCAGTTCAGAGCCGAGAAGAAATGCAAGTTAACTGCCAGGGACAAGAAGCCTGTGCATATACATTATGTACTTTACATTGATATCGAGGTACCCCAAAGATCGAGCTACTGACCCAACTCACGAAACAGCCCCATAACAGCTACCTATTGTTGTTTTAGATTCGGCTACTCTGAACAAAAAGTTCCAGGTAGCACGGGCTATGGTGAGCCCGTAGTGGATTTACCTGGCACAGGAGCGGGCGCACACAGCTGCCTAACTCCTGGGTACCTATTTACTGCTAGATTAACAGAGACATCAGGTGAAAGGAAACGTGTCTAACCATTTCTGTTCTGGCCAGGAACCTCCCCTCCCCAATTACGATTCGAGAACGAAGCCGAATGTACTACGAGACCCGGCCTACTGTTATTGTGTAAGGGAGAAGTCGGTACGAGATCTGTAGGTGAAAGTTACCCACATAGTTGGCAATGTGGGTATGCGTGTCATTTTATGCCTGCCAATAATTAGTTTCGATCCTTGGAAAAAGAGTAAAGGAGAATAATACAAAACATTTACCGTATCTAAGATTACATGTTCTAACATACGATGTCCAGTTTTTGTTGTTGTTATTATTGCCAAATAAAAAAGCCGATTTTCATGTACATGCATATTTAAACGAGAATTTATATTCAACGTTCTTTAACATTTGTTATTTGGTAACCTATCAGAAGAGAAAGTTAACACGCTGAAGTAAACTAATAATTCAATGTTTTCCAATCTAGGTATCCGTTTTATTATCTTAACCGGCTGTAGCAATGCTAATATACTGTACCACCATGAAGGATGAAATCTGCCTTTTACACATTAAAAATATTATCCCCAAGAAGTATGAAAAACACACACGATTAAGGAAACCAATCATTCTGAGATAGGCTATAAGGAGACAAGATAATTATCAGGAGAAAGTGCTAAGCTATTACTATATAATAATTATGTGGAAAGGCTCGGATTAATTCCAGCAGGAAATCCTTCCTTCGCCGCCACTAACTAGCTTGCCTTGGAGCTTCGCACGTCCCAAGCCCTGACATTATGGTGTCGTCCCATGAAAGGCAACACTAATCGTTCTCGGGTCCCCCACACAAGTTGAAAACACTTGACGCTGCCAATGTAGCACTTTTACACACGGTTCAAACTTTCATACAATATTTCAGTTACCTTCCCTGAAAAAGTGTGCACCTCAACAATTATAGTCTAATACGGACACGTTCCTCACTCTCTCGGCTTACACAATCAAACTTATTTCAGTCTAGCAAATATGTTTTGTCAAATTGTTCCCAAGCTTGGTAAGGTTTGCGATGTTGTGTACCTTGACTTTAGCAAAGCTTTTGATACAGTGCCACATGAAAGACTGATTAAAAAGTTAGAGGCTCATGGTATTGGGGGTGCTATATTAATTCAGGTTGGATTAGGGCATGTCTATACCAAATGAAACAGTTAGTATAAATGGGGGTCAAGTCAGAGTGGGAAAATGTTGTAAGTGGAATGCCTCAAGGTTCTGTCCTGGGACCTCTGTTGTTTATATATATAATTGATTTAGATTCAGGTTTGAATAGCAACATTTGCAAATTTGATACAAAATCGGTAGGGAAATTAACACGGAAGAAGACTCACTATCACTTCAAGTTTATCTAAATAAGGTTTTGAAATGGTCAAAAGATTGGCAGATGGCGATTGTTAATTAACAATCTGTTAATTAACTTAATTAACTAGAATGCTGTAAGTGCCCTTGCCAACTAACAACCTGAGAACAGTAAATATTGATATGTTTATATGTTTAGCCATGCTGGATAATATATAAACCATACGATTTATTTTGACCATGGCTTTTTTTTTACTCTATTTTTATATTGTCGCCATTTTATATTGTTTATATTTTATTGTTGTTTATATTGTCGCATTGTTTTATGTATATAGTTACAGGAGCCGGTGGCTGAACGCACAGAACATTGGACGCGTGATCCTGGGGTCCCGGGTTGGGTCCCGGGCACCGGCGAGAAACGATGGGCAGAGTTTCTTTCACCCTATTGCTCCTGTTACCTAGCAGTAAATAGGTACCTGGGAGTTAGTCAGCTGTCACGGGCTGCTTCCTGGGGGGTGGAGGCCTGGTCGAGGACCGGGCCGCGGGGACACTGAAAAACCCCGAAATCAAGATACCTCAAGAAGAAGGGTAGAAGAAGGGATAGGACAGCGGGATAGTTTATCGAGTACGACATACTCATCCCATGAAGGTAGTTTACCATCCCCCACTCGCTAGTCTTGCGAATGGTAGTTAATCGGTAGTTCACCTAAAAACTTATCTTGTAAACTTTGACAATTGTAAATAGCTCAGTACCCCTAGTATAACTTACTAGAGCTAAACCAACATTGTGGCCCTGAACCATGTCTCTAACAATTTCACTGCAGCTTACTGGATACGTGCCGGCAGTGCAATATAAACTAATATTTTCTGTAACTTCTAAACTATATAGTAATTGAGAACAACTATGTACATTGATAGTTTTAAAATTACTCGTTTCATTTAGTAGGCTCATTCTTAGGCAGCAGCTAACACACAGTTTCTGTTGTTTGAGAGGCGACGACGATCGAGTAGCTAACATACTGAAACCATTAATAAATGAGCGAGTCGTACCTGAGTTTCTTCCTTGTTGACACAAACACAAGCTGCCCTTCTGATGTAGCCGTCCTCGTCGATGAGTCTCCGTCGAGGGCAGCCGCCCTTGTTCTTGGTGGTCACGATGCCTCTGCTGCACTTCCCATAGCTTCTACCTCTACAGCAGTAGCTACTTGGATTTTCATCTGAGGATTCTGTAGATTCCTTTGCATTGGCACTGAAGTTGGCTACAGGAGTGGTAGTGCTAGCGGTGGTGTAGATGGCCTCGCCGTCTCGACACGAAGCCGTGGTGGTAGTAGTGTTAAGACTGCAGGTAGTCTGCCGAGGGCCGGAAGAGAAACCGCTGAGTGCGTAGTCAAGATCTGGCGCGAGAGCCTCAGATGACAGCTTCCTTGCAGAAACAAGGTCCTCTATAGCGCCGACGGCGAGGCCAGCCGAAGCATCTTGAGCGTGCATCCCAAGGGCCAGTCTGGGTTTATGTAGAGGTTGTGTTGCAGAATGTTGGGTGACCAAACTGGGCCGGGATATCAGCGCAGACGGCTTGGGTGATACAAATTCTGAGTGTGGGATTGTAAAGCCGACTGGCTCTGAAACGAGTGAGAGAAAACGATTTAGTTGGATTTTGGGGACCAACTATGTGTGCTGCAGATATGGAGTATAGGATGGTCTTGGGTAGTTGAAAATGCAGGTGGGACGAGAAAGAGAACCAGGTGGTTGGAGGCGTGAACGAGGTCTTGCAGGTTAGGCTTCCACCGGTACTGCCTTTCCAGAGCAACAGTAGACATCTGGCTAACTGTGCATTCCCGTTTAATAGAGATATGTGATGCAGCTGTGGGCTGATACGTGATATGAAGTCCAGGGCAGCAGAATCGCTGGCGTACTGGCAAAGGCCTTCTTGAATGACAACTTGTGCTCCCCAGTTGTATCGCAAATTATAATTGTAAAGCCTGACTCAGTAACTGTTCACTGCTTTTAGATACGCAACTATATATATTTGTACTGACTGCTTAAGTGTGTCAATTCCCGAGATTAATTACAAAATGTAGATATCAGCATCTACTTGACAATGCAAACTACACTCTGTACGGGGGACTGTTCTCATCATATGCATTTGAAATTTGCAAGATATCAAAGCATACCGAGACACATTGGATAAGCAAGTCAATTCACGTAACCCACAGCTCACTTGCCCACATACTCAACTATTCTCAACGACACCACTGAGCGAACTGAAGGTAAGAAACATCTTGGTGCCAACCTTGGCCATACTTCCTCGCCTCTGACGTCGCCGTTGCCACACACCAATGACGGATGGTCGACACACACTGCTCTATCAGCTGGAACTGTAAACATGCAACTGTAAACCTATAGTTTCAGAGAACAAATAAGAAAGACAAAACATAAAATAATATATTATCATTACTTATGATATCAGTTTTACTTGTTTAAACCTTATAAGTTTTATCTTCATAACAAGTTAAGATATACATTTACATAGATAAAAATGATATAGTTGTCCTACTGAAAATCTCTGTGCTCGATCCTGATTGGCTAACAAGACCGCCATATTCACCAGAGAATGCTAGGAAAGTTCCAAGATTCTCGTCGTTCTTAAGGTTTGATATTTAGTCTGAGGTATGTTCTTACTATCTGTAATATTTTAGGGGATTCACTTGTAGTAAGAGGGCGTCTTATGTGAGCGAATGTTTGTGCAAAGGCCCCGGCGGGGTTGGGAGCGTTGCGCAGAAGGGGAGACTATCACATCACCCTAAGCAGTTACACAACATTGACTGCCAACACCCCCCCACGGTACCTCCTTCCATTATGTTTACTCATTAACTACCCCATTTTATATACAAATTGAAAGTGTCACATATACATTTCGTGTTTATTCCAGCCCTGTTTGAATGGAAGATTTAAAGTCACCATAGATTGTGACACATCAAATTGATGCAGTTTGTTATGTTTCTGTATTAAAAATGCTCGGTAATAAATACTTTGTGGTTATATATTTCAGCTGCAGATTTTAGTGGTTTAAAAGAAACTTGGTACATTTTGCATCCATGCACATGCTGCTAATATATAATGTAATATTGATTACAATCATTTTACACAATATTATAAACATATTATTAGTCGGGAGCAATTACTATCATTATTTCAATATTTGTAACTTTGATTATAGGATTGTTAACAGGAAACATGCAGTCCATTAGATCAGTGTTTTGTAGTACAGTGTTCGAAAAGTGTTTACTGCGCATATATCGGTAACATTTTAGTCTAAGGGCAACACTTTTGTATGTATTAGAATATATGATCTGCAAAAATCACAGAGTAGTTCTTTAGAATGTTGTATTTCAAAATCGTTTGAGGAAGATACAATTTCTATAAGATTTGTTAAGGTAAGAAAGCAAGAAATACTAGTAGTAGCAAATGCTTTTGATTAATAGATTAATATTTATGTGAGCTACCTAAATATTCCTTAAGCAAATATTTTGGTATGATATCGTGACTTTCGTGAACTCCGTGGTAACCAAGATTGTAGCTAAATTACTGTTGTTCATATTTGCCTTGATTTACGAGATGGTGTTACTTGACTTTAACACCATGTCAACCCTTAGACAGCGGTTATCGTCATTCGTTGATTCACAGGGAAATGCAGTTATCATCATGCGACGATTTAAACAATTATTGTTTGAGTTTTACGTGTATGATACAAATATGGATATACTGTAATAACTATATGGATGTACAGTAATGGAATTGTCTGGACCCATGAAAAAAATCCTGCTACCATTTCATTGTTACATGTATAGGTGAATGCAGTTATTGTCATGATGTTACTAGGGGAATGCGGTCATCGTCATATGACTGTTTAAATAATTACTGTCTGTGGTTTACATGTATGATGCAAATATGAGTATAATAGCACTCTGTGGATGTAATGGAATTTACATTGACCCACGAAAAAAATCCTGCTACATTTCATGGTTACGGTACTAGGAGAGCCTGCCGTCATGCCCGTGTGCCACATTTGTGGCTTTCGGAATTCTTTCAATCTATTCTCTTGCCCATATGATGCCAATTAGTCCATATGTCATCGTTCAGAGCCCAACGCAATCGTATATTATGTTTATATCCTATTCACTACTCTCTACGATTGTAAGGAAGTACAGTATACTAGGTAAACCATCACCAATTGAAACAATTGTCCTGAAACAATTGTATTATGTCAATTATGGAATTTATCAAGTTATTAAACACACAAACACTTGTAAATAAAGAGAAACAAATGAAAAACAATTGGTAAAACATCAGAGGTATAATTCTGAAAGCTCAGCAGAGTCAGGCACTGGGTGTTGACAGGCACCAGACACAGCTACCACACACCCTTCCCGAGCACCTCAACCCAGTGAAATGATAAATATCACTTATTTTGTATTTTCTTACATTTGCATACAATTTACAATTTTATCATTTTTTTTAGGCATTTTTATATTTTTGTGCGTATGATCATTTCTCCATAGTCACTGTAAAGGTTAAAATTGTATTTCAGCATTGCCACTTTATTCTACAATATTTTGAATGTAAATTGGACACGAAGCACACGTTTCCACTTCATACATTTTTTGTAGCTGGCAGCTATGAGAAACTCGCATGTGAACAGATTTATAAATAATGAACATTCTTAATGTGAGTAATATATATACACATACACATTTTAAAAAAGCAAGCTGTGTATAGTACTGTTATATAAGGCTTATTTTGCAAGATTATTTACAAATAAATGTAAACAAATATCACCTATCAATTAAAAAAAATAACTCATCGCAAATGTTTAAGAAATGTGTACAGTATTTCATTCAAAATAATGTACTGTATTGTCAGAAATCTTAGCCAAATATCCCAAGTTTACTTACTGTAGGTAAATGAACAAATCCACAAGGGCCGTGATGAGGGTTCGAATCTACGTCCAAGAGGATCCCAGACGTGCCTTAATTGACTGTGCAACGACATGGTAAAAGAAATAAAACGGGAGTTCAACTTGTGGATTTGTTCATTGATGCATCACGCTATTGTGATTTCTTTGTGTTACTGTAGGT
>WNGS01000690.1:9810726-9874608 GCA_020271785.1 Procambarus virginalis | reverse complement strand
TATATATATATGTCGTACCTAGTAGCCAGAACTCACTTTTTGGTCTACTATGCAAGGCCCGACTTGCCTAATAAGCCAAGTTTTCCTGAATTAATATATTTTCTCTAATTTTTTTCTTATGAAATGATTAAAGCTACCCATTTCATTATGTATGAGGTAATTTTTTTTTATTGGAGTTAAAATTAATGTAGATATATGACCGAACCTAACCAACCATACCTAACTAACCTAACCTATCTTTATAGGTTAGGTTAGGTTAGGTAGCCGAAAAAGTTAGGTTAGGTTAGGTTAGGTAGGTTAGGTAGTCGAAAACAATTAATTCATGAAAACTTGCCTATTAGGCAAATCGGAACTTGCATAGTAGGCTGAAAAGTGCGTTCTGGCTACTAGTACGAAATTATATATAATATATTATATATATATAATATATATAAATTATATATATCTATATATATATATATATATATATATATATATTTATATTTTCAGAGCTGACTGGTAAACTCTGAGCAGCAGCTATAAAGTATTATTGGAACAATGTAAATTATCTTATAATATTAAGATTCTAACAGTACCCCACACATTAAAGCCCAAAAGCTTTTCAATACTCTCTTTTAATTAAGTTAAAATGATGGGGAGTTTTGAGCCAAAACAAAGCATCAGATACAGAATAATAATAAATGCTATACATTTATACAAATGCTATACAGTATATATAGTATTGTATAATATTCAGTCAAATTATTATGACTAGGGTACATATAAACCGATAAGTAGTATAAATATGACTGACAGAATTAAGACGCGCAATTAAAGTGAAAAAAATTAATGTGGAACAGTGAGTTAAAATTAGTGTCCGCTTGTTTTAATGGAAAAATTTCTACTGGACCCCTTCAACAGCACAACTTCCCTGTGCACATCACTCCAATTTCTGCTATTTTATACCATGCACTATTATATTTAAAATCTGTATCTGTGCAAACCATAAAACTGCACATTTTTATACCAAAATCACTTGAGAAAAAAACTAATTTTTAGATACTTTTGTGATTTTTTAAATTTTGGCATTGAATTCCAGCCCAGTACACCATCAGACATTACTATTTTCCATTGTAACTAACCATTGTGATCTTAGTACCAGAAAGGATTACAGTACAATACTGTACTTACTTTGAATCCATATTTTTGGAAGACCGAGTTTCATTTGAGTTAGTCCACAATATGAATAAAATCTACCAAATAGGGATATTCAATGACAGAACTTGCTTAAAAGTTATCATATTAAGAAATAAAAATATAAAACAAAATATACATATCTACTTCAATGTTTCAAGCAATTTGTGCATTCTGTAATTAAGTAATTATACCTTTTCATTACTGTATATTAGTTGTTTACATGATTTATGAAATGAAGACTTTTTCTCCTATTCATTTAGAAATTTTCTTTTGCCCATTAAAATTTTTTATTGCTATTATACCCAATTTTTCAATGCTATGTTAATTTGAATAGCTCAGTATTACATTTGTTTATATATATGGTTCATGACTGGTAATAATAATACTTTAGCATGAATATTAAAACATATTGTGCTAAATCTCCAGATTATTTATTAATCCGGCCAATTCCTTGTTTACATTCCGTGTATTTTTTATTTCTCTGCAATTAAATGCTGGTTTGTACACTAATGGAAACATTCAGGTAAATGATCATGTATTTAATACCTGCATGCCTGCTAATCTGACTCCTAATGTTATTGTTGTTGTGTTGGCAGCCTTGGCAGTTTGACTCTTGCGTTTACTTTCCGGGGCATCATCCCCGTACTGTCTGGTTCCCATCTTCAGGTCTAATACACAAGGATACCGGAATTTGAAGGTCAGGTTTTCCAACATTATACATTCTGCAAAGGAAAGTCTACATTAGTTTTAAATTTTACCATAAAAAATCCAGCATTGAATAAAATGAAACCTCTTTCTGGGAAAGGAGGGGGAGGCCCTCAGTGGCTCCCTGTTGCTAGTCACTCTGAGATAGCTTCACACTATTAAGTCACATCAGACCTTGAGAATCGATATATTGATACCTGGTTGATGAGGTTCTGGGAGTTCTACTCCCCAAGCCCGGCCCGAGGCCAGGCTTGCCTTGTGCGAGTTTGGTCCACTAGGCTGTTGCTTGGAGCGGCCCGCAGGCCCACATACCCACCACAACCCGGTTGGTTTGGCACTCCTAGGAGGAAACAATCTAGTTTCCTCTTGAATATGTCCACGGTTGTTCCAGCAATATTTCTTATGCTTGCTGGGAGGGTGCTGAACAATCGTGGACCTCTGATGTTTATACAGTGTTCTCTGATTGTGCCTATGGCACCCCTGCTCTTCACTGGTTCTATTCTGCATTTTCTTCCATATTGTTCACTCCAGTACGCTATTTTACTGTGTAGATTTGGTACTTGGCCCTCCAGTATCTTCCACGTGAATATTATTTAATATCTCTCTCGTCTTCTTTCTAGTGAGTACATTTGGAGGGGTTTGAGACGATCCCAATAATTTAGGTGCTTTATTGCATCTATGTATGCCGTATATGTTCTCTGTATTGCTGCTATTTCAGCAATCTCTCCTGCTCTGAAGGGGAAAGTGAGTACTGAGCAGTACTCAAGATGGGACAACACAAGTGACTTGAAGAGTACAACCATTATGATGGGATCCCTGGATTTTAAAATTCTCATAATCCATCCGATCATTTTTCTGGCTGACTCAATATTTGCTTGGTTATGCTCCCTAAACGTTAGGTCATCAGACATCATTATTCCCAAATCCTTTACATGCTGTTTTCCTACTATGGGCACATTTGATTGTGTTTTGTACCCTGTATTATGTTTAAGGTCCACATTTTTACCGTACCCGAGTACCTGGAATGTACATGGAATATTGTAACATGCTTGTAAATAATCAATAAATCTACAATAGTTATACCGTTGTGGGTTTGTTGTGTCACACTTAGGTAAAAACAAGCCCCATGTACAACATCATTAGAACCTGTAAATGGTTCTAACTTTTAAAACAGTTTGCTAACTGCAAAACAAAGAAAGGGGAAGGGAACTATAAGGAGAAGATGCAGAGCCATTATGACTGTAGCACTTAGAAGGGATCAGGATAAGGATTTGGGATGGAACATGGGAAGGGGGAGGAGGAATGGTCCCTAACCACTTGGATGGACGGGGATTGAACGACGACCTGTACAAAGCGAGACTGTCACTCTACCGTCCAGCCCAAGTGCTTCGGCAACTGAAAGAAAAGTTGGTCTCTCTAGTTATTATGCAAAACAAAAATGCCTTTTTTCTTTTTAACTTTTTTAAATGAAAATCCCTGAACTCAAAGTATTACATAAACACTAAATTAATCAAATACTCCTACAAAATAAAGCATTAAATTTAATACAGTTTGTTTCCAGTGATGAGCTAAGACTAAATAATGAAGCTTATAAATTCAGAAAAAAATATATTTTAAACATAACAATTTAAATTAATATTTTACAAACATTTTGACCGTGGAAACAAGTCCGAGGTTAAATGAGAAATGACAAAGCCAATGTGTGAAGAAACAAATAAGGAATAACAAACAACTCCCATAATATTTTGAAATGTTTTGGCATCCTTGATTTATGGTGGAAAATACTGGAAATTATGCATAAAAAACTTGAATTACAAGTAACTCAACCTACATATATGAAGTTAAATAAAAGTGACAATGTTTCAATCCATCCTGAATCCTTCTCAAGTCGTGATCAAGTGTCCAGGACAAATTAAAACGCTGACACTTTTATTCCACACGTGTGGGTTGGATTATTTGTTTCAGCCACGCAATTGTGACTTAATTATCTGCATAAATTACATGCTAATGCACAACATATGCCATGTACAGCCCACTTCAGAAAAAAAGCTAATAGGAGTTTTGCAGCGTAATGGTGGCAATCCTACCTGAAGAACGAACAGCGGTGCCCTGTTAACTTAGTCATGTTCATCTTACAATACTTATAGCTTGCCCTCTCCTTATAGGAAATAATATTTTCATATCGAAGCATTACTTACTCACTAAAACATCTGAAAATGAAAATGAATTAAAAAGAAAATTGAAAACACCAAATGCAGATGACCAGATTTTATAACTGAAAATATTTTTGAAATGAACTGAAATCTTTTCATTACTCCTACTTTATTATAAATCATCTTAAAGTCTTAGCAAAATACCATCACAAAACTTCTCAACAAACCACATACTGTATTACCAAATGTGTGGTTTGTTGAGTCTAACTCACCAACAACATTTGATGGATCAGACTTCTGCTTCAGCTTGTGAAGCGTTGTCTGGTGGCACTGCTGGAGCCAGGGGTTGTGAGTCTCTGGGTGTGAGAGAGAGAGGGTCTCATTCCTCGAGGGTGTTGTGGTGGAGGGACTGGAGGCTCGGTGAGGGCTCGAGAGGGGTTCCTCCTCCTCTCCTTCACTCTCCAACTCCACACTACTTGAACTTACTCGACGTACATACCTGCTAATTAGGAAAAAAATTAAACTCAAATTGTTTTTATGGTTAATCAATCAGCTTGCAGATGAATATAGTACGTATTTCCAAAAGTTGCAGAAATAAGTTACTGAACCAGCATTAAATATAATTATATATTATATATACTATACCTGGTGTACAGTGAATGAGTAAGTGTGAGAGTGAGTGAAAGAGCAAAAGAGTGAGTGTGTGTGTACCACAGGTAGCCTTCAATTTTCCTGGTATTGGAGAACCAAGATTATGTGATATGAAGATAAGCACTTTTGTATCAATTTTCAAAGTGATGAAGTGAGTTTACATGTTACACAAGATTCCCAGAGATTCAGGAGGACTAATTCACAAGTCTACCACACAAGGTTCCGACTTCTACACATCCCGCATTTCTTACTTTCTCAACTCACAATCAGGGATCCCGGGTTTGATCTCCAGACAGGACATAAATGGTTAGGCATTCCCTTTCCCCCTGATGCCCATGTTCACCTAACAGCTAATAGGTACCCAGTAGTTAGGCTGCTGTTGTGTGTTGCATCCTTGGAAAAGTCAGTATTTCAAAGTAGGGAGGACCTCACTACAAGCCCCAAGTACAAGCTTCCTGTTCCAGACAATAGCTGTTAATTATTATGGCATATCCCACACATCCCATGGAGGTCTTTTGAGTTAATCCCGAATTTTACAGGAATTGGGCCCCATGCAAATCATGGGGTGCCGGAATATATTAACAGCACATGCAATTTTATATTTTGGGTCACTAAATGAAATCTACTACCGAACATATAAAAAATGGACCGAATATATATTGTTGTAAACGAGTCACCGTATTTATGTAAGTACTGTATGGACATATGTATGTTGTGTATGCCTTGCCTAGTAAGTTGAGCTCCTAACCAAATCTTTTTTCAATTCAGGTTTTTTAAAGATTTAAACTTAGGGATTACTAGATAAGCTATCTAGTTAATATAAGCTAATAAAGACAAGTTTTTTTTAAATTAGATCAAAACTCATTTTGTAATCTGGCCTAACCAGAACATGCCAAATAATCAATAACATTTATTAAAATAGATATAACCAAGCCTAATTAATTTAGTAATCAATATCATCTTAATTTGGTAGACGTAACCAACATATATAAAATTAGTCTGGCTGTTATGCAAAATGGTTCTAGTGTAGTGAACTTAGTAATGCAGTTCTGGCAATTACATATGACTTCTTGACTTGTACTTACATTGTATGCATTATACAAATGACAGTACAGTACTGTATAATGAATTAATAAGAGCAAAGTTACCTTTGATAAAATACACTTTAGAAATCACCTAGACAGTATTGCATAGCAACATATGAAATTGTTTAAACAAATGCACCCATTAAACAAAAGAAATGTATTAACAGAAGTATTGCTAGGAAAAACAATCTTACAGGAAGAGCAATTTTATAGTGAAAAAATAATAATAATAATAAATACTGTAATAATAATCACAAACATCAAAAATGATTACTTTATAATACATGACAACCAAATACAAGAAAATAATGAAAATCTAAAGGACTCTTTCAGTGTTCCGTATTTCTGAAACTCAACAGCATACCCGCTAAACACGCGACGAAACTACGAATTGCTACAACGTTCAAATACGTCTTAACACCTCACAAGTTGTAACAACCAATATAGATAGCAAGTTGTAACAATGTTATAATATGTCATAAAAATGCTATATAATAAGATGTAACAACTTTACTACAAGTTGAATCAAGCTCAAAATAGGGACAGTTACGTTGCGTGTTTGCAGGGTAGAGATTAAATTCTATCTTTATATAGTTTGTATTGTGTTATACATCATTACACCAATACAAAACAATCTCCCTTTCCCCCACCAATATTCAGCTATCACATAAGAAACTGTTAAGTAATGTCTTATTCGTTTAAAATAAGGACAGCTTGTTATGTCTACAGTCGACGTAAAACCGTGCATACAGATATTGGTATAAAATCTTCCCTTGAACTTGACACAAAGCTGTGTGTAGTTCTAGCATTTAAAAATGTGATTTCACTTTGCATCGCAGATATACAACCTATTGTATGACGTACATAAGAATGCTTTGGTATTGCCAGCTTTAGTGTCCGAACTTAAACAAATAGTTAAATTACAGTTCATTATTTAGATTTTAAACTCTAGATAAAGAAATTTCATATTTTGACATTAATGACAGCCACTGTCACTTTCGACATTCAGCTACTGTCACTTTCGACATTCAGCTACTGTCACTTCCAACAATCACCACTGTCACTTCCAATGTTCAGCCCGTTCTTCCAACGTTCAGCCCCTGTCACTTCCAACGTTCAGCCCCTGTCACTTTCAACGTTCAGCCCCTGTCACTTTCAACGTTCAGCCCCTGTCACTTTCAACGTTCAGCCCCTGTCACTTTCAACGTTCAGCCCCTGTCACTTTCAACGTTCAGCCCCTGTCACTTTCAACGTTCAGCCACTGTCACTTTCAACGTTCAGCCACTGTCACTTCCAACGTTCAGCCCCTGTCACTTTCAACGTTCAGCCCCTGTCACTTTCAACGTTCAGCCCCTGTCACTTTCAACGTTCAGCCCCTGTCACTTCCAACGTTCAGCCCCTGTCACTTTCAACGTTCAGCCCCTGTCACTTTCAACGTTCAGCCCCTGTCACTTTCAACGTTCAGCCCCTGTCACTTTCAACGTTCAGCCACGGTCACTTTCAACGTTCAGCCACGGTCACTTTCAACGTTCAGCCACGGTCACTTCCAACGTTCAGCCACGGTCATTTCCAACGTTCAGCCACGGTCACTTCCAACGTTCAGCCACGGTCACTTCCAACGTTCAGCCACGGTCACTTCCAACATTCAGCCACGGTCACTTCCAACGTTCAGCCACTGTCACTTCCAACGTTCAGCCACTGTCACTTCCAACGTTCAGCCACGGTCACTTCCAACGTTCAGCCACGGTCACTTCCAACGTTCAGCCACGGTCACTTCCAACGTTCAGCCACGGTCACACTGTCACTTCCAACATTCAGCAGCAATTGATTGACTTGAAGTGGAACTCACAATTGAAGGTTGAATTTGGTTTCCCGAAGGTCAGAACAGGAAGCCCCCTGAAGCTTATTAAGGTCCCCACTAAGCCAACTACTGACCTTCCCAAGGTCTTGACTCACAACAGTTGCCTAACTACTGGGTTCCTATTTACTGCTAGGTGAACAGTGGTACCAGGTGAAAGAATATGTGCACAACCGTCTCTGTCCTGTCAGGAGATTGAACCTGGTATCCCCAACCGAGAGTCAAGAATGGAAACCAACTGTACAGTGCTACGAGATCCTCTTAAAGATTCTGAGCAAACTTACTGATACTCTGCACGGCTGACTAAAATCACGTCCTATTTCTATGCAAACTCTGAAGAGTTGTAAGGATAGTAAGGATATTCCTCGACTTGTTTAAGGTGGTGTGTGTGTGTGTAATGTGTGCATCCATGGATCAGATGTCCTCTTTTTCTCCTTCACCAAGCATAACTATAAAGCTATCAATAAAATAATGTTTAGTGCACTTTCATCCTTGTCTCTAACATTCATTATTCTCTTCATTTGTAACATAATTCTCTTGAATTTAATAAAATTACTGTATATGTAATTAATATATATGTACTAATCAACACCTTTATCTTTTTATGTCAACATTCATGCTACAGTCAAAGTTTGATACAGTTTAACTGATGTGATGTGTATTGTAAAATGTGGGAGTGAGGTGGTGGTGTATGGAAGTGCATAGCAGCTTGTGGCAGAGTGTAGGAGTCTGTGGGGTGCAGAAGAGACTGTGAGAGTGTAGGCTACTGTAGGGGTAGAGTAAATACAACTATCCTGGGCCTTATTCAATAACCATTTGACACAGATTTTCTAACCTCACTCTCATTACTGTGTCTAGGTTTCCACCTCTAAATGGCAAACATGCACATGAATTAAATGGAATTCAACTAAGCTTTTGTTCTCCTTTTAAACCTACACACACACACACACATATTATATCATCAATATTTATGACATATTACATCATCAAGGGACCGACAAGAATGAGAGGAGAGGATGTACCAGCCTTGCTTGATCTGATATTTACCCTAAATGAGTCGGATATAAGGGAAGTTAAGTTGGAAGTTCCCTTGGGAATGAGGATCACAGTGTATTGATCGTTGAGTACCTGGTAGAGCGAGGAATTATCTCCCCCAAAAAAGAACTGGGAAACAAAGGGCTGGTGTACTGAAAGGGAAATTATGAGGAGATGAGAAAATTCCTAAGGGATATACCATGGGACACAGAACTCAGAACTAAGTCCGTACAAGACATGATGGACTATGTCACCCAAAAGTGTCAAGAGGCAGTAAACACGTTTATCCCGGCCTGACAGGAAAAAAACCGAGAAGCAAAAGAAGAATCCGTGGTTTAATAGGGCATGTATGAAAGCAAAGGAACTGAACAAAAGGGTGTGGAGGAATTTCCGAAATAACAGAACACCAGAAAGCAGAGTGTGTGTTACCAGAGAACCAGGAACAAGTATGTTAGTGTGAGAAGAGAAGCTGAGAAAAAGTATGAAAATGATATAGCTAATAAAGCCAAGACCGAACCAAAGCTACTCCACAGTCACATCAGGAGGAAAACAATAGTGAAGGAACAGGTGATGAAACTTAGAATGGGTGAGGACAGGTACACAGAGAATGACAAAGAGGTGCTTGAAGAACTCAACAAAAGGTTCCAGAAGGTCTTCACAAAAGAACAAGAAGAGGTCACTGTGCTAGGTGAGGTGGCAGTAAACCAGGCGGACTTGGAAGGGTTCAAAATTACAAGAGATGAGGTCAAGAGGCATCTGTTGGATCTGGACATGAGAAAGGCTGTTGGCCTAGATGGAATCTCACCATGGGTGTTGAAAGAGTGTGCAGGAGCACTTTGCTTGCCACTCTCCATAGTGTATAGTAGGTCACTGGAGACGGGAGACCTACCAGAAATATGGAAGATGGCTAATGTAGTCCCAATATACAAAAAAGGGTGACAAACAAGAGGCACTGAACTACAGGTCATTGTACTTAACTTGTATACCATGCAAGGTGATGGAGAAGAGCGTGAGAAAAAACCTAGTACCACATCTGGAGAGAAGGGACTTCGTGACAAACCATCAACATAGGTTCAGGGAGGGTAAATCTTGCCTTACAGGCTTAACAGAATTCTACAATCAGGAGACAAAGATTAAGCAAGAAAGAAGGATGGGCAGATGGACTGCATTATTTTGGACTGTCGGAAGGCCTTTGACACAGTACCCCATAAAAGGCTAATGCATAAGCTGGAGAAACAGGCAGGAGTAACTGTTAGGGCGCTCCAGTGAATAAGGGAGTACCTAAGCAATAGGAAGCAGAGAGTTACAGTGAGGGGCGAGACCTCAAGATTGGCATGAAGTCACCAGTGGAGTTTCACAGGGCTCTGTACTCGGACCTATCCTGTTTCTGATATACGTAAATGATCTCCCAGAGGGTATAGACTCATTCCTCTCAATGTTTGCTGATGAAGGATTAAGACAGAGGAGGACAGCTTGAGGCTTCAAGAAGACCTGGACAAGCTGCAGGAATGGTCGAACAAATGGTTGTTAAGAGTTTAACCCAAGCAAATGTAATGTAATGAAGATAGGTGTAGGGAGCAGGAGACCAGGTACAAGGTATGATTTGGGAGATGAAATACTTCAAGAGTCAGAGAGAAAGACTTCATACACAGCTTCAAGTGTAGATATGATAGAACTCAGTAGGCTCAGGAACCTGTACATTAGTTGATTGATAGTTGAGAGGTGGGACTAAAGAGCCAGAGCTCAACCCCCGCAAGCACAACTAGGTAAGTACAACTAGGCAAGTACACACACAGGAGACCTGACGGCTGAATGGACAGCACTCGGGATTCGTAGCCCTAGGGTCCGGGATCGATCCTCCGGCCCAAAAGGGCAGAGTTTCTTTCACCCTAATGCTCCTGTTCACCTAGCAGCAAATAGGTACCTGGGAGTTAAACAGCTGCTATGGGCTGCTTCCTGGGTGTCTATGTGCGTGTGTGGAGAAAAAAAAGCTTTGAGCTCTGGTTCAAAGAGCCAGAGCTCAACCCCTGCAAGCACAACTAGGCGAGTACACACACCACAGTACCACTAGGCAATCTGCCCCACACATTATCCTAGTGAAGCTAATATGCTTGTCTTCCTCTTTTCTCATATACTGCATCCTTATTTTTGTCCTATGACTTATCTCACACACACACACACACACACACACAAAAATAATATATACAGGTATTTAATAACTAATACAGTACCAACCTTTTATACATCATAACTTTTCAACACACAAATAGCTGGTCATATTGATCTCATAACTCTGATTACCATATCAACAACATGCAGAAATAACGGAGAGAGATATTTCAAACGTTGCAGGAGCGAGTTCTTGGCTTAAGAGGTGTGGAAAAGGCTGGGTCTTAACGTGTTTCAATAAGACAACAACTGTGCCAACTTGTTTTAAATGTACTGCACTTCTTTACATTTCCAAAATATTACATACACCTGCTTGATGGGGAATGCTTAGATTAAATTTCTATTTTGAAAACCTATGATCATGAAGGATTCAATTTCACTCTACTTTTCCAACATCATTCATGTCATCATTTTTTATTTCCTTTTGTTATTCACTTCACTATAGTAAACCTCTCCAAACTTGTACACTATACTCACTGTCTTCACTTTCAGCATACTACAAGTTTCTGTCTCCACTGTCAGCTTATCAGACACATATCAATCTTCCATCTTTGCTGAAAACAACAATTAGCTATTATCTGTCATTCAAACTTTCGACTAATCTATAAAGTTGTCATTTTAACATTACATAAGAACAGTGCCAACAAAATACAGTATAGGAGTTACAGATGTCATAACAATGATCACTCGTTATTCCCTTACAAATTCAAGTTCACTGAATATACTTTCTTATGGAGGCTTTGCACAGGATACTGTAACACCTCTATGTACTTCTTAATTCAAATATTTGCACTCCATACTCTAATGCACTCTTTAGATACTCACTCCAGCATGCATCTTCAACCAGGATTTATCTTAGTCTATCAAACCAACTAATATAACCAAATTCCCCATCATTTTAGGGGAGCATTACAAGCTTCCAAAGATTTTTCCTTTCCATACATTCTATTAAATTATAAATTTATTAAAATAATTACCTTAAAATAGTTACCCACCTGTCTAACAATACCACATTCTCTATTTATTTGTTTGTATATATACACAGGAGTTCTTACATTCTTGTACAGCCACCAGCACGCATAGCGTTTTGGGCAAGTCCTTAATCCCATGTTCCCCCGAATATGATCCGCCAAATTGTTTAACAACCAGGTACCCATTTTACTGTTGGGTTAAACAGAGGCTACAATTAAAAGATATGCACCTGGTAAATCCTTCTGGGCCAGGATACGAACCCAGGACAAAGCATTCACGAAACGCCAGGCAAGCATCTTTCTACTACGCCAGAAGGACTGTATTTAAAAGAAGATGGCATATACATAATTTCATCTAACCAACTACTGACCTTGTGTCTCTAGATCCTTGTGTTAAAAAGCAAGAAGCTAAAACTCATTTCATAAGGAAAGCTGTATGCCAGCTTGGTTACTTTCTTCATACGCAATCGCAGGACAAAATAAAAGGAAATACTGTACTGAACATATACAGTATTAAGAAAAAAGGAACTGCAAAATCCAAGGATATTACCAACCAGACAACCACTTCCAAATGCATAGTGCTTTTATTTAACCAATGAGACAGCAAATTGCTCCCCCAAGACACAGCATTGCCTTCATTATTACCCCAGTTCCGATTTCCATGGGAAAGAGAGGCATCAGCTCAGAGAAGACAAGATTTGAGACCCTAGCCACAGAGTAGCTGTGAATAAAACATCATTGAAGAGCAGAGGCATCACGTTTTTCAATGTGTTGCCAAAAGGGTTTCTTCAAAGCTTTCCCAATGTCACAAAAATGATGTACTGTACTAAATTGCCCTATCCTAACCTACCCAAGGATCCACGAATAGAAAAGAGAAATCCCATCAATTTTCCAAGTCGTAATGATTTTTAGTACATCTTGCTTCAATACTGGAGATTTTTACATCAAAATATGATGTTATGCAAAAGGACAGACTGTTTAAAACAGCAACCTCTAGTAATAATTGTGACAAAACATTGATAGAAGAGCTTCAGTGGCATTAATAAGTGTGCCCCAAATGCTGTGCATTACTAGAGGCTTTATATAATAAAAATTACTTTACCAACTATGCAATTACTTTAAAATATTAATATGTCCAAAGTATTGTATGTTTAGTGACCTAATATCCCCCAGAAAAGGGTTTATTATTAATATAATAATAATAAATTTTAATAATAGTAATAATTATTATTACAGTGGTGCCTCGATTAACGAATTTAATCCGTTCCGGCACCGAGCTCGTCAAGTGAAACGCTCGTCTTTTGAAAACTAATTTCTCCATTTAAAATACAGTAATGGAAATAAAATTAATCCGTTCCACCACCAAAAAACATCAATATGATATTCGATTTTTTAAATAAAGGACCACCCTACCTGACATATAATGAACAAACCTTTGACATTTTTTCTTTTTTTAAATTTGTTCATTTTTTTTTATATTTTTTTTTTATAAAATAGAGCAGTCTACCTGACATACACTGAATGAACATTTTTGGCATTTGTTCTATTTTCAATTTTTTTTTCAATTTTGTTTAATTATAAAAAAAATCAATGCTTTGCAATTGTCACCCCTTTACATCTCAGCATCATCACATCTTTAAAAAAAAAAAAAATAATTTATTTGCATGTCAGAGGCGTCAGAGAATTTCCGAGAACCAGCAGGAACACTAGGAAGCACTACGTGGTTTTCTCGTCAATGGAGTGGAAGCTCGTCAATCGAGACAAATTTTCAGCAAGTGGCTAGCTCGTTACTCAAAATGCTTGTAGATGGAGCCGCTCGTCATTCGGGGTTCCACTGTATTATTATTATTATTATTATTTTAATACTATATGTCATTAACCCTTTCAAAAAAGAACAATGTCAATTTAATGAAGCTAAACATGACTAATACGAAATGCAGTTAAAAGGTTCGCTATTTTTGTTTTTACTAAGAGTTCCTTTGTGTTGCCAAACCACTTGCTCGTCTGGTGGTTAGTGATAAGGCTTTACAGCAACAACTGTTATCAACCAGGAGTGTTGTTGCGTCTCCACAACACTGATGGCTAGAGTTTTAAAAGATCCACAGCATGCCCATTCCTCTCCTACAGTAAACAGTATCACAGACCAATCACCACCACATTCCAGCAAGTTATCGACATCAGTATTGCTAATGCTTCACATGGCTTCTTATGAGTAAGTAAATAGTACTTCTTGGAAGATGTGCTATACAAAATGTCAAACATTCATTTTCCCTCACAAACTGCTACCATCTTGTTCCTACCACTTTACATCTGTTATACATACTCATTGTCCTTCCTCGTACTCTAACTTGTAATATCTACTCAACATCATCTCTCGCACTATACTTAATCATTCTGTATATACCTTATTCACATTTTAGCTTCTGCTCTGATTCACTTACAATTCCATGGAAGCAGTTTTTTTGTTCTGTCTTTCACCCATCACACATAACCAAACCATTCATGCTCACATTTGAACATCCTTAAATTACTGTGCACCTAAAACAAATGTCAAAATATGATACTCTCCACCTTCTACTATTTCTTTTTCATCAGTTAACATACTCTCATGCTGATTTTCTCTCTTCCTGTTGGCTTTTTAATAATTTCTTTGCTGTGCTTCCTCCCTTTCTTTAAAAAAAAAAAAAAAAAAAAAAAAAAAAAAAAAACAGCATTCAATTTTCACAAAGTTTACTTGCCTCCTTATTCCTTCATATTTTCTACCTCTCTAATTCTTTTCCTCTCTATTATTTATTTGCTTCTCTTTCCTCTTTACTATGTATTCACAGAATCTAATTCTTTCTCCAACTATCGCTTGCCCTTGCCATTTCCTCACTGTATATGTATCAGCTACTTCAAAACAAGTTATTAAGACAGCTCATATTTTTTATATACTGTATTCTCCTGCTTATAGATATATTTAGGCTTGTCTTGCATTGGTTGAGCTCTTATCTAGTTATAACATGTGCTTAAATTCCATATATTAAGTTTGCACTGGTAGCCAATACCATTTATCTTTACGTGACAGCACTACTGTACTTGAGGAGGGAGGGGGAGGGAGGAAAAAGGGAGGGAGAGGGAGAGAAGAGGGAAGAGAAAAAGGCAGGAAGAGGGAAAGAGAGAGGAATAAGGGAAGGGATTTGGAGAGAAATGGGGGGATGGAAGAAAGGACAAACAGGGGAAGGAATAAGGAAGTAGATTGAAGGAAGGACTTGGATGGCAATATAAAGGTAGGAAGAGTAGGGAAGGAATGGGGGGGAAAAGGGAGGAAGAGGAAATAGTGAGAGAGTGAGTGGCAGCATGAGTAACAAAGGTAAGGAAGGGAAATAAGAGGCAACAAGAGTAGCAGCATGATCGAGTTCCGTTTCAATGAGGCAAACTAAAAACAAGCAAGACTGTCAGGGTTACACAACCTAACATGTCCTCTGGTTGTTGACCCCCATGCAGGGTTTTTGCCCTTCAGTGACAACATGCTTTAATACAGTACTCCTCTTACCCATGTTTGAGTGCCCCNCTTGCATATAATTACATGTCTTGACTTCCCAGATGTGCATCTGTCTTGCTTCCAGACTATCCCTCGCTAGAATACTTAGCGAATCTGATACCTTTTATATTATTCGCCTTGTGCACTTTTTTTCTGGTATTGGCATCCTTGGTAATATTTAGTGCTTTTTGAATATCCTGTACATTTGATGGTGCTACATAGTCTTCCCTACTTACTGGTGCCTCTTTGATAATTATTTACTTGTAAAGATCCCTGTTTAAAAAGGTGCAGAATATCGCCTAGCCCTGACTGTCATGATCCTGTCTACTGGCACCTTCATTGATGCTCTGTAGGGAACAATCCAAGCAGGATAACTCGGAAAAAAATTATACAGATAACAATTTAATTCCTTCTTCTGAAAATATCCAATAATTCATGACATCTTAGAAGGAATGCCCTAGAGAAACAACAAATGACTCAAATAATATTTATCTAAAAAACCTACAATAAATTTTATTTTGAAAGTTAAACCCATACAAACTTACCAAATTGTTCTGTATGTCAGAGGAGCATTTTCCACATACAGGTATTGGATTATATAATTAATGCTCCAAAACATTGTAAATCATATGAATAATCTAAATAACCAAGTTTTGAAAGTTCACATTATGCCAGCATCCATGCATGGAGTTGGAATAATAATATATCAAGAATAAACTAAGCAGAAGATACTCAAATTACAATACAGGTAATGAATAAACACACAAGTAATGAACACATCCTGATAAATGTATTGCTTGTAAAACAGTTTTTACTTCATAAAAACAGCCTAAAATCTTCAGATGGAACATTTACCTAACAACCAGGCTCTTATCTTTGATAACTTCTGCACTGTTTGTTGTGGAAATGCAGTATTATGATACAGAGGCCTAAGTCAACAACCCATACACTGAATCCTTACATGCTATTACAGTATGCTCAGATATGATGCAACATAAACAATAAAAATTTTGGAACCTAGTTCAATAATATTCACACTTGGATAATAATCAATAATGATATTGCTTATTATAGACCTGAGGTATCTCAGTGTGATCTGGAAAGGGAATTAAGTTAATGTTTATTTAGCCCTTAAATAAATCAACATTTTGGCAACTAGTATCACTCGGCTAAAATGCTCAATTTCTCAAAGAAAATACGTCCGATCTTTGTGTAACATTTTACACTGCCTATCATTATTTCTTTGTATACATATAGGGTACTCATGCATGGGATATTTAGCACCACCTAAGGCACATCGTTGAGCCTTTAGTTGATTAAAAGGCATTGTTAAATAATAGGGGAATACCGATTTATACTCGTAACTAACAGCATTTTTTTCTTTTTTTTAAAAAGAACAATTGGATAAGAACATACTGCTGCAAGTGATGAGTCACAATAATGTGGCTGAAGTATGTTGACCAGACCACACACTAGAAGGTGAAGGGACGACGACGACGTTCGATCCGTCCTGGACCATTCTCAAGTCGATTGTGAGAATGGTCCCAATCGACTTGAGAGTGGTCCAGAACGGACCAAAATGTCGTCGTTCCTTCACCTTCTAGTGTATGGTCTGGTCAACAGAACATACTGCTGTATCAAAAGTACTGTATTAGAGGTAAAGATAAGCTATGTAATGAACTTCCACTTTGTGCTGAATTCCCTTACCATGATACACTAAAGTTACTTTCATTCTATGATCATTGTCTTACAATGATTACATTCAATTCTTGCTTCTGCTCTCATTGTCAAAACAGGGTATCACAACTAGTCACACAATCAGATCTCAAAACTGTATATAACCATCACAAGAACTTCCATGTATTCAGAGTTTTGTTTATAACACCAGAGTAATAATTGAAAACCAGAGTAGAACATTCATTATAAATTATAGGAATTCCAATGAATAATATCCCATTTAGTACAGTATAACATACTGAGTGATAACTCAAAAAATTAACTGTGCTGTATTTCAACATACTGTATCTAAATACAGTACTCAAAACTTTTATACAAATAAGTTGCCATTCATGAAACAAAAACTTTGTACCTCAAAGCATAATTAGATTCAAAAACTAATTATTATTTACTATAAATAAAATATATTATGGGATTTACTTGGATTAGCTAAATACTGTACTGTATTCCATATCATGTTATATGAATACAGACATCTACTACCATGTGCTTAACACCACATCTGTTTAATGAATGGAGAGGTTAGTTTCGTACTTCCATTACCACTCATGAAGTGCAATGTTTCTCCTGTCAGGGATGGGGAACCTGAGGCCTTTATCATACTTGGTGCAGCCATCAAAAGCAATTTAAATTCATGAATCTCAATTAGTAAGTGTGTTTTTTTACATATTTGAATGTATACAGTGCATAATACACTGTGTGGCTTATGAACTCTTCGCTACATATAATGTGGTTGTCATGACAAAAGGTTCCCCAAGCCTGTTCTATGTGAACACTAGAGAATCAATGTATCAGTACTATATGAGCAGACATACAGTACTGTATACCTGACACATAGAGAAGTATCAATCAGTACAGTACTATACCAGTTAACATACATTGGGAACACTGAAATCTTAGATATTCAGAGTACTGTACTGGAATAAGGTTACAGTATCACATTTGTCTACTGGTATGCAACTTACAAACTGGATAGTTTAACCACATAATCATTACAAATGAAATAAGGTATTGTCTAATTAAACACAAATACAAAATTATAAATCACCTTAGAATGGAACTTTATTTCCTTTTGTAAAAGTTTCTTAATTTGACACTTATGCGAAGTTTATTATTCAAAATAGATACTGCATGTACTGTAACTGCAGAAATTAGGAAATGGATAACGTCCTAGACATTAATTCAAGCACATTTAGTCTTAAAATTGTCTAAATTAAAGTATATTTGCTGATAAAAAAAAAAAATAATGTAGATATGCATCAGCTTTAAAAAAGAAATGATATCTCATAAGTGTGTCAGTACAAATATTTTCAGTCTGGAACCATATAAAATTGTTTTAAAGAAGACGATACAATTTCTAGATATTGCCTACTTATAAATGATTGTGTCCTGCCTTAGATTTTCATTCTTGGAAACTGAATACTGCACTGCATTATGCTAATATGTAAACTATTGTCATTAATGGCATTAAAGTACTTATATTTTCTTAGTCTCAGAAACAGTAATAAATATTACACTTTTGTACATGCTTGATGCATATAACCCATTACTGTACATCAGTAATAATCGTGGAATATACAGTAATAAATAAAGCTTGTCAGTAATGATCTTAGTAGTGAAGCATTCTCTCATTCAAAACATCCTGGTTCAGTAGAACAGAGGTGAACATGCACGCGTATACTAGACCTCGTTACAATAAAAAATGAAAACTTGTATGTAAGTAGATGTGTCACATGCTGAAGTTGTTATGCTTGTCACCTTGGGGTGAGTCCCTCAACCAGACTATTTTGAATCTGGACATTGCATACATAAAAGAAATTACAATATATATAACTTTAGAAATGCTGTACATGTGTAATGAAAAAATTGGTGGATACCATGCATGCAAATGTTTCCAACTCAAACCTGCAAGAAATATAATGACTAGTATATTTAGACTGAATAAATTGCACAATGAAATCACAAGAATGTGATGTATTTGAGATAATGTTGCAACATGTCCTCTTATAAAGAACATCACATTTCGATTGTATGCATTTCATAAGGCCAAAAATTGTCGTACTTGAAAATGGAAGCTGCTCGCGAAAGTGACGCACTGTTTAGTTTTCTGTTTTGGGTTCACTGATAGGCTAGGAGAGGACACTTTAATTTCACCATTTTCTTGACGTTGGGAAACCTTAGGAGGACGGGATGAATATTGAAGGCGTGCGATGGGACTGAACCTGGAACCCTTAATTCATGGTTGTGCATGTGCCTGAGGAGTTCATGATGTGGGTTTAATCACGTTGTACAACTTTAATATTTGTTATAATAAATTTATTCATTTTGAATGGAACTGTGCAACTGGATGAGTTCAATAGAGGAATGGGTAAATATGTACACATGAATAAAATTAAATATGGTAGCTGATTATAATAAAAAAGAATTAGAAATAAATTTGTGTGGAAAATGTAAGGAGGGGACCTTGTAAAATATTTAAGTGTGTTCGTACTGAAACGCAGACGCTTGAAACTTCCACCAAGGTAGCAGATAAAATTGAAAAGGAATGAACTATTCCCTTCCAAAAATAGGAAAACAGTGGCCCACTCCAGGTATACTGTATTTAAAATTCAATTATATTCTTAACTATTTTCAAGGTGAATAAAATAATTTTGAAGCCTATAATGACAGTAATCAGTTCTGTAGATATTAAAATGAACCAGGCTTGTTTTGTAATCCACCAGATTATAAAACAAACCTTCATCATCTTCTGAAGGACATAGCTGCTCTGGAGAGAGTACAACACCAGGCAACAAAATTCACCCCAGAGCTGAGTCAACTCTCGTATCAGGAAAGGCTGAGGGCCACAGGACTAACAACACTGTAAACCAGGTATGACAGGGTGGATCTCATTGAAAGTTTTAAAATACTGAACAATTTGGAGGATGTTGATCCGGGAAAATTTCTTCAAAAGGTCAGGTGTAACACAAACAAGGAGCAATGGGTTCAAGCTCAACAAGCCACAATGTAGGACTGAGAACAGGAGAGGCTTTTTCACCCATAGGGTTATAAACCCATGGAACCGCCTACCCATCGAAGCTGTAAATGCCAAATGCTGTTGACAAACTGCCAGCTTCCTGTCATCATCAAGGCCACTAGTGTAAACTCAGATAATCAAACCAAAATCTTGTTAACAAATGGTGAAACTTTTTTAAGGTATGCCTTTATGATTTTGTTTGTTTAATTAGTAAAAACAGTAAGTTGACTAGCAATACATACACCTATCAGCATATACTGTATATATTTTTTCTTTGATAAATTAACAGCTATCAATGTGGGGTCATACAACATGATTCAATTAGTTAGCAACATTCAGAGTATAGTTTTGATATAATGTACTACAGTACTTGTATAATTTCTCATAGACGTAAGGGAAAAATAATTTCAGTGCCACAAGCACATAAGTTACCTACACATGGAAAACAGCAACAGAACACGAATATGAAAATAAACAAAGTAGTCAAGAAGTTCCTATAACTATAGGATGTAAAATTCCAAGTCACTTTACGTGCCTTATTAATTATCCAAGTACTGTAGTGAATATGTGTAAGCTTCATTATTGTCTTGACATAATATAGTGAACAGCTACATACTAAGAGACCATAACATTTTGCAGGAATATGCTATGATTTCTGTGACTGCACAAAGGATGGCATCTTTTATTTTACCATTCATCTGTTAGTCCTGTTTTGGTTAAAATTTCCTTGATGTATCCCCAATGGAATTATTACAAGCATCTTGAGATTCTTGAGGTTATCTTGAGATGATTTCGGGGTTTTAGTGTCCCCGCGGCCCGGTCCTCGACCAGGCCTCCACCCCCAGGAAACAGCCCGTGACAGCTGACTAACACCCAGGTACCTATTTTACTACTAGGTAACAGGGGCATAGGGTGAAAGAAACTCTGCCCATTGTTTCTCGCCGGCGCCTGGGATCGAACCCAGGACCACAGGATCACAAGTCCAGCGTGCTGTCCGCTCGGACGACCGGCTCCCCTGAGGAGGAGCATTGAGGTAAGGATTTCTTGCTGGCTATAATTCTCATTGTCAGGGTCAGGAAGCCTTTACAGGCTTGTAGTGGGGTCCTACCCAAGGTCAAACTACATTACTGACCTCTCACAGGATGCAACCCCACAACAGTTGCTTAACTCCCAGGTACTGTACATATTTACTCCTAAATAAACAGGAGCATCAGGTGAAAGAAAACCATGCCCACCCATTTCTGTCTTGCCCAAAAATTGAACCCAGGATCCTTGATTGCAAGTTAAGAATGTAGACCACTGTACTGAGAGACCCTGATACAATTAAAATTCCCATCTTTCATATACTGTATTCTTACCAATCATGCCAGAACTTGTTGGATGATTAAGTTTAGAAGAAAATTTAATTGTTTTCGTGCTACTGTCTACATGTTGCCTAAAGGAATGAACTATATTTTAGAGATAAAGTCTACTAATAGATAATTCATTTAATTTTACTTTAGTACTGTCAGCCTTTTGTTAGAATGCCTAAAAATTTGTAATGTCATTAATAAAGGCCACTGCCAATACTATTTTTTGCATGCTACAGGCTTTGACTAGGCCAAGACAAAATTGATGTAATATTCATTAAGAGTTTGAGTTGCAGAGCATTTTACAAGAATGTGCTTCTGGGAACCTTATTTTATTCAACAGACATTGCTGCAGCTCAGTCCTTTCTTTGACCAACTATATGAAATATCCATGACATATGGAAGATATAATTGTTTCTTCCCACTGGCATCAGTCATTTTGTCAGCAGAGAAAAATACTTGCTACTGTTCAGTTGTGTCAGTATAGTTTCATAACAACAAATCAATTGACTACTTTGAGTGATTAAACAAATCTAGGTTTTCTTTCTGCAATGACTAATATAATCTGTTAGCTCTGTGTTGACCCCACAAAACCATGAAACAAAGTTTCCTTGATCACATCATAGTTGAATTCATCAACACAATGACTGGTCCTCAGTAAGGATGACCTCACAAAGGGAGACAGATTTTGAATATGTTTATTGCATCATATTTTTGCATTAATAAGCATAGAATCTAATAACTGAGTTACATTTGGTATTTTCATAACATTTTCACTGAAATAACTATGGCAGTTTTAACCAATACACATGATACACCCTTATGAAGATAACATTTCAAAAAATACATAGCAAGATTGGTAAGTTTTTTGTACCTAATCAAAGATATTTTGCAGTACCAGGCAAAGGGTGGGGGAAATATGGATGCATGGCCCCCCTTCCTTGCTACACCACTACATCACTGATTGTAGTACACACTACTACATTCCTCTGATGTATATATACTGTACACAGAAGGTAGTAGAGGTTATATCTCTTTTCCTCTGAGTTGTCCTAAATATGAATATTCATACAGTGTGTGTAATTACCTAAGTGTAGTTACAGGATGAGAGCTATGCTCGTGGTGTCCTATCTTCCCAGTACTCTTGTCGTATAATGCTTTGAAACTACTGATGGTTTAGACCTCCACCACCTTCTCACTCAGCTTGTTCCAACTATCTGCCATTCTGTTTGCAAAAGAAAACTTTCTAATATATTTTTGACACCTTTGTTTCCTTAGCTTGAACATGTGCCCTCTTGTTCGTGAAGTTGCTGGTTTCAGGTGTGTGTGTGTGAATCCACAAGAGACTGCTAGAAAAACTAGTAAAATCACATTATAGTACTTCTTCTCCCGAATGTGTGTCTGAGATGTGTAAAAAGGGAATTAAGAGGTTGTGATAGTCTTCCATACCTTGCTAGATCCACCACTGATCAAAAAGTTTTATATATTTTTGACAGATAAGAGCACTTTTCATACATTCTCTCTCATATGATTTGAATTCATGCCAAAATTCCTTCATCTTGTTTTAGATTTTAGTTAACATGCACAGGATCAGATGAACTTTTCAAGTTACAATTACTATTCCTAAAATATCATATGCAGTCCATTACATTTTTTAATAAATAAGAACTTAGCCCATATCTGTATATTCTTCAACCAATTGAAAGGTTTCTAGATGTTGAAAATTTCCTCCAGCTCCAAAGTTGAGTGTATATACCAGGGTTATAGTGACCAGTTCTTATGGATCACAACACTAGTGCTGCAACAGAAAACATTTTTTTTTATCTTTGGTTTCCTTCAAGCTTATTGGGATAAAGCTGTACTGTATGATCTAGCTTAAACGAATCATGGTGGAGTGGAAAGAATTTGTTAATGAACACATTCTTAGTGAATTGGAATACAGTATCTGCTCCATTAAGATGTCTTGGCAGATAACTTGGCCAAAAATTAACCAGATTTCGTATTTTTTAAAGTTTTCCAGTCTCCTGTCTTTAATAGTAAATATAGTACTATTATAAGTTATTTAATTGTTTAAACATACTGTATTTCTTTATTCGAATATTTAATAAAAATTGTGCACCAGTAATAGAGTTTATGATGATATTTTTTATGATGGATGCAGGCCTATTGTAACCAGATGTTTCTTGACCAGTTGCATTTTTACCTCTGTGATTGCATAGCAGAAACCTCTCGTTACAGTACTTTGTGTTTTTAACCCATTTTCTTTCTTAATTACAGTATTTTGAGTTGAAAATGTCTACAAGCAGCAGTAATCAGGCTAAAATCAGAAAGAGGGATACTGTACATAAAAAAACAAGGCTGAGAAAATAATAAACTGAGAAAAGTGAGCAAGTGAGAGAAATAGATGCAATGGTTCAAAGAGAAAAGTGCTCAGAACATAAAATAATGAGCTGGATGGAGCTGCATATAAATGGCTTATGCAGCAGCAAAGTGTGGCACTTTTGTGGTCGTGTTTTATACTGAATACAGTGCAACAGTACTGTATGTACTGATCTGATTACGGTACTCACATTCCTGCTACAGGGTATAATGATGATTAATGAGCTTTTCTTAAAGGAGAGTACAAAATACACTACTGTATTGTCTCCCCAACCTGATATCTTTTCTTCCCCTATTTAACCTTCAAGTACTGTACTTTGAATACTCTATTTTCTTCTTCGAGGTTATGGGTCCCTACAATTGCAACAGTGGTGGTACACACACACACAAAATTGTAATGTGGTGGAGGCTGACTCCATACACAGTTTGAAGTGTAGATATGATAGAGCCCAATAGGCTCAGGAACCTGTACACCTGTTGATTGACGGTTGAGAGGCGGGACCAAAGTGCCAGAGCTCAACCCCCGCAAACACAACTAGGTGAGAACTAGGTGAGTACACACATACTATTATATAAATATATATATGTGTGTGTGTAAATCACAAAGATTAACACTTGATCAAAAAGTTTGTGTCAGACCACGAAGGAAGAATTGAAACAGGATTTCCTTAAGTACTTTTGTATTTAATGATACACCCTCAGAAGGATCCTTCTGAAGATGTATTATTAAATACAAAAGTACTTAAGGAAATTCCTGTTTCAATTCTTCCTTCGTGGTCTGACACTGTCATTATATATACTTATATGCATGCATGCCAAGAGGAGTGCCCCATTTCTTGGTGGGTACATATACTCAGAGTTTACTTTAGTCCTGGATTATATTCAGGGCAAAAAATATATTTGATGGTTGGTCAGTAAGCTATTGTGGTGGCCTTATTATCTCTCCTGTGGTTGACAGGCCTCAACCCTAACACCAAACCAATACCACAATTAGTGAAGATCATTTGTAATGAAGGTCATGAACAAGAGGGACCTCAGAGACCCAGGAGAGTGAGTGTATTTATCTAACAGTGATTGTAGGGAAGTGAGTTCTAGTCTTGTTTAACTTATATTTTATTTGAACGTCTTTAATGTTTGAATTCTATGTAGTATCTTTCCGTAAAAGCTACAAATGGAGGCAGCTTCCAACACTTACTTGTTTCAATTGAAATTGAAATAAGTTTATTGAGGTATAAATACACACAAAGGGATGAGGTAGCTCAAGCTATTCCCACCCCATTCGGTACAACGTGTTCATCTATTCCGTATATGTATATACAGACACATCACAAGCATCCAGCACCGTTCCTGTGCCAGGTAAGTCCACTACGGGCTCACCATAGCCTGTGCTACTTGCCCCGCTCCTGTGCCAGGTAAGTTACGGGCTCACCATAGCCTGTGCTACTTGGAACTTGTTCCGAGTAGCTGAATCTATAACAACAAACAACAACATCACAAGCAATAAGCATATTACTGAACATTCTGAGCAATAAACATATACATTTCATTGCATTCCACTTGCTGACCACTTGCATAGGGTGCAAGTATTTCCTTACATTTCTTTGACTCAATTGTGCTTCCACACATGTCCTTGTCCTACTTCCCTTAATTGAAAAAGGATGTCCTTTTCCATCCTGTCTATTCTCATTATCTTGTATGTAGTGTTCATACCCTTCCCCCCATTCCTTATACTCCAAAATTGAGAGATTTTGTCCCTTAAACTGTTCTCATAACATAGTCCTCTTAATTCTGGCACAAGTCTTGTTGCAAACCTTTGCACTTTTTACAAGCCTAATCCTTTGTGTATTGTGAGGAACAGATTCCTTGCTTTTTACTGGGTTTTCTAAATACAGTACTAGCCTAACATAGACTGGATGGATTGATGTGGAAGTCCTTACTGTATTTAGGTACATAAATCCCACCCTATAAAAGATTAAACAATCCGTGGCTCACAAGTGGCATATTAAAATCAATCAACAAGAAACATGAATATGAAAAGAAACTTAGGATTGGCCTAGTTACAAAGGAAGTAATTAAAAGGTACTCATCAATGCTTACCAGTATCATAAGAAAATCAAAACTCTCCTATTATGAGAATAGATTCAAAGAAGCAAAAGGCAAAGGAGGCAATCCGGCAGACATAAACAATTATAGACCAATATCAAACCTACCCATACTATCAAAAATATTTGAAAAAATTATCTACAAACAGCTCTACTCCTATCTCGCAAAATTTGACGTACAGTACTCCACTCCTGTCAGTTTGGCTTCCGCTCCCAAAAGAGTACCAATGATGCAATTATTAGTCTCCTTGATATAATCTTCTCAGCCCTTGACAAAAATGAGTTTCCGATTGGACTCTTCATTGACCTGAGAAAGGCCTTTGATACTGTTAATCACAACTACCTCTTACTTAAACTCCATCATTATGGAATTAGAGGCCTTGCCCTGAACTATATCCGATCCTATCTTAGTGATACACCAATATGTAGCCTTCAATAATACAGGTATAACCTCTCCCACTCTTCCAATAACCATTGGAGTGCCACAGGGCAGTATCTTGGGACCTCTCCTATTTCTTATTTACATCAATGATCTGCCTAATGTCTCTAACATTCTTAAACCTATATTGTTTGCTGATGATACTACCCTCATCTAATCAGACCACAACCAACACACTTTAAATATTGTTGTGAATAATACAGTAAATTAAAAAAAGTTCACTTATGGATGTCAACCAACAACCTAACACTAAACATTAAAAAGAACTACTACATCTTATTTGGAAGCAAATCAAGAAATGCAATTCAGCTTCAGAAGACAATGTTAACATCAGTAATAAAAATAATGGAAGTTTCTTGGCATATCCCTAGACAATAGACTCAACTTCAACACCCACATACAACACATATCTAAGAAAGTCTCTAAAACAGTTGGTATACTCTCCAAATCAGATATTATGTGCCTAATTCTGCTCTCCTCTCACTATATTATTCACTAATCTATCCCTATCTTAATTATGGTATCTGTGCATGGGGTTCAACCACTGCAAACCACCTCAAGTCCATCATCACCCCAGCAAAAATCCGCTATTAGAATAATAACAAACTCTGCTTTCAGACAACACTCAGCCTCCTTTGTTTAAATACCTTAAAATGCTTAACATAAACTCACTCCACACATTCTCGTGTCAATTGTAACAGTCTCCGTGGTGTAGTGGTAAGACACTCGCCTGGCGTTCCGCGAGCGCTATGTCATGGGTTCGTATCCTGGCCGGGGAGGATTTACTGGGCGCAAATCCTTAACTGTAGCCTCTGTTTAACACAACAGTAAAATGTGTACTTGGATGAAAAAACAATTCTTCGCGGTGGGGATCGTATTCCAGGGACCTGCCCCGAAACGCTACGCGTACTAGTGGCTGTACAAGAATGTAACAACTCTTGTATATATCTCAAAAAAATTACATTTACAAAACCCTGTTCTTAAATGCAAACTCTGCTCTGAAACTCTCCCTGGAGAAATGTAATAGGATCCATTATCACCACACCAGAAATAAATATATCTTTGATATCCCCAGAGTCAAGCTTAATCTATGTAAACACTCTATGCAAATAAAGGGACCTAGTCTATGGAACTCACTCCGTAATGAATTGAAAAGCTGTCCAACTTTTGCCTCATTCAAAAAATCAGAACAAAAAGTACCTAATTTCATCTTCATAAGTGTCCTACCTTGTGCATTAAAATTGCACTGTATCTAGTGCTACCCAATCCCCAAATGTTTATGTACCTAATCCAAACAATTTTACCATTGTGATCATCGCTGTTTTTCTTATACTGTATGTGCTATCATTATGCTGAATTGTGCCTATTAATCTTTGTTAAATTACCAATCAAGCTGTCAATGCAATCAATCAGAGCTACCAATGTGCTTTAATTTACCTACTAATCTCTCTCATCTCATTTTTTTCTTGCAATGTACCTGTTATCAATTTATAAATTTTGCTAGAATTCACCTACTTAAAATTATATGTTAGATTAAGGACGTGCCCGAAACGCTGCACGTACTATTGGCTTTACAAGAATGTTAACACCATGCTATGTATCCTCACAAACTCAATGTACCCTCTTGTATATATATATATATATATATATATATATATATATATATATATATATATATATATATATATATATATATATATATATATATATAAAAAAGGGAAAAAAAAAAAAAAAAAAAATATATATATATATATATATATATATATATATATATATATATATATATATATATATATATATATATATATATATATATAAATAAATAAATATGTTGTCAATGTATACCTGTTCACGTGTGTGTCTGGTGTTAGTACTTTACTGGAATTATTTTGACACCCAAGTCATTCTCTCTCTCTCATTCCTGGAGTTGCCTTTCCCTCATGGTGTAATTCTTCTGGTCTATCTTCCTTTCCCTTCTTCATTACTTAATGCTTGTAGGGGTTGCAATTTTTACAGCAATTCATCTACCTTCTACTGTAGTTTAATAAGGTCTTCCTGTAGTTCTTTGCAGTCTTCTTAGGTTTTTACATTTTATAATTGCTTAACACCTTCAAACACTACGTAGGTCATTCACAATTTCTCATTGTATATGTATCCATAAATATGTTCAGTTTAATAAACCAAGACATTACATCTTTTGAGTCAAACGAGAACTTTGGAAACCTAACCTCATTATTATTATTACCCCACATCCCACCAAACTTTACCTAAATACACTTATTATTCCTTAACCTTGTCTAATAAAGTAGGTGCTTATAGTGTAGTGGCTAATGCAGTTATTTTGTGGTATGTCCTAGACTTGAATCCTGAGATAGAAAACAACTTTTGGCCTGCAAAAAAAATATATAGTGTTGTAAAATTCCATTTTGACTAAACCACTTCAGTGTTAAATGTAAAAAATGCAAATACACACATGTGTATGTCTCTGTGAACACTAAAGACCCCAGGGAAAGGAAATTGGCTTTGATAATGCCATTCATATCCCAGTGAGGGTCAAAATGATATGTCTTGCTGATATTGCTATCTTGAATTTCTTCATGCAAGATGTGGTTGGTTGCTGTCAATCCATGCTCAATCGCTTTAGTGTGCCATTCTTGAACTACTTCACCAATTTGTTTACGCTACATTTTGAGGTTGTTATTAAATACAATACAGTATTCAGATAACTTGTTGTGACTTGTAAGGGTTCAGGATAGACCGAAACGTTGTCACATAAAGGTCCAGGATGGACTGAAACATCGTCACATAAAGGTCCAGGATGGACCAAAAGGTCATTACAAGGTTCCAGGATAAACCAAAATGTCGTCACATAAGGGTAGAGAATGGACCGAAACAACATCACATAAGGGTCTACGATGGACCGAAACATCATCACAAGAGGGTCTACGATGAACTGAAACATCGTCACAGAAGGATCCAGGACAGACTGGCATGCCAATTTCATTTCCATTAATATGTGTGGGTTAGGTTATCTGTTTCATCCCTAGTTGTTGTGACTTACTCACTGCACATTGTACAGTTTACACGAGATTTCAACGTTAACTACACCTTGGGATTGGCCCATCCCAAGTTCTATCCCAGGAGGCAGACAAGAGGAGCTCCAGCTTATTTCAACAATCCTAAGTGTTGTAGTACAGGATGATGATAGTGAGTGGTGTCCCAGACAACATAAAGGTATAGTGCTTTTGAAAAATAGGTGAGATAACAGGAATGTGCCAAGGGAAGTGAAAAAATTGGATGAGAAAAAGTTGCCCTAGTGTTTACAGTGCAGAGAACAGCATTCAAGATGGCCGCCGGTGGCAAGAGGAAATACACAACAGAGCTTGATTTTGATGGTTTCAGTGAAGAAAGCATTGAGATAGCAGTCTATACAACAAGTTGGCAAAATTAGATACTATAGTAACCTCTCATATAGAATTAATTAGTAAATTGAAAGAAAGTAATGACCATTTAAATAGCAAAGTTGTATGTCTTGAGGGTGTAGTGAAAGACCTGTGCAAGGATAAGATTAAATTGGAAACAAATTGCAAAGCCATGGAAGAAGAAAATAACTCTTAAAAATAGCTTTGGAAGAAGTTAAAGTAAATTTAAACACAAATGACTACAATAGGTTAGGCAAGGAAATTCAACAGGAGAAACAGCTTTTGTCAGCACAGATGGAGGAAGTTGCACAGGGAATAGAACAGTGCAAGAAAGATATGCAACTCACTTATGCGCAAGTGGCCAAGGACAAGGAAAAAATAGAAGAAGCAGTAAAAGAAGTCAAACACTGCAGCAACCAAGATAAAACAAACATTAGGCTAGAAGTGAGAAAAGAATTGGCATCTAACCCAAAGTTGGTGCAAAACACAGTTGATCGGAGTAAGTCCCTGATCATTTTGGATGCATAGAAAAGGAGATAACATCTAGGTCAGAAAGAGCTGTAGAAGAAGCAAAAGTAGTAGATAAAATTGTTGGCCTCGTGGAAGGTCTTACAACCAAAGAGCATGTGTGCGACTACAGGAGAATAGGCAGATATGTAAAAGGGAAAGATCGACCTTTGAGGATCACCCTAAACGGTGCCAAACAGATGGAAGAAGTACTAAGGAATGCCAGAAAATTACAAAGCGTTGAGGATGGGAAAGGGTGGTCGTTAAGACGAGATCTTTCAAAAGAAGATAGAGAGAAGCTGAAACTGAACCTCGCCGAGGCAAAACGTTTAAATGAGAGCAGGAATGAAGAAGAAATCAATTCTTTTTTCTACAAAGTGATAGGGGTAGGCAGACCAGTAAAGTGGTACATAAAGCAAACCAACAAATCATTAGAGAAAGGGGGAGTGAAAAATAAGAAGAGGGGAACAAGTTCCTGAAGATTGCATACACCAACATAGATGGAGTAAGGTCAAAGATACTGGAGTTAAGTGATATAATACAGCTGCAGACACCAGACATTGTTGCACTCACGGAGACAAAACTTGAAGATGTTATTTTAAATGAGGTCATATTCCCAAGGGGCTACTCAATTTGGAGACGGGACAGAAAAATTAGGAAAGGCGGTGGCGTTGCTGTGCTGGTGAAAGAACACCTAAAGGTGAACGAAATAATGACTACCAATCCACAAGAAGTTGACATAATAGCACTAGAGATCTGCCATGAGGATGATAAACTATGATCATAAATGCATATAGTCCACCGCTAAGCAGCACATGGTCAAAGGAGGAGCTAGATAGTAAACGAGAAGGTCTTATAACGATAATGAGAGAGATCATAGCGAGAGCGGATAACGATAGTTCACGACTGTTGATAGTCGGCGACTTCAACTTGAAATCCATAGACTGGGAAGCATATGAAGCTAAAACAGAAGATTTCTGGACCTGTAAATTTGTAGACCTCATCCTGGAAACATTCTTGTATCAACATGTTAAACAAGCTACGAGGATGAGGGAAGGTGACGTTCCCTCCATGCTAGATTTGATATTTACCAGGAAGGAGGAAGAAATATTTGACATTCAGTACCTTCCTCCCTTGGGTAAAAGTGACCATGTCTTTTTGGGATAAAGTATGCAATGCGTTATAATCTGGAAGAAAATATGATGGTCGATGCAATTGAAAAACCTGACTTTAGGAGAGGACATTATGGCAACCTTAGAAAATTTTTTAGGGAGTATAATTGGACAGACTTGTTGCTAGGCAAGGAAGTGAATGAGATGTATGTCAAGTTTTGTGAAATATATGATAAAGGCACAAAAAATTTATACCAAAACAGAGAAGCAGAACTAGGAAACAGGATTGGTTCGACAGAAAGTGCGAGAGGGCCAGAGACCAAAAGACACAAAAATGGAATCAATACAGGAAGAGGCCAAACCCCCAATCATACCAGCGATACAAAGATGCGAGAAACAACTACACGGCAGTGAGGAGAGAGGCAGAAAGAAATTTTGAAAAAGGGATTGCAGACAAATGTAAACAGAACCAGGTCTATTCTATAAATTCATAAACAACAAATTGCAGGTAAAGGATAATATTCAGAGGTTGAAATGGGAAATAGATTCACGGAAAATGAAAAGGAAATGTGTGAAACATTAAACGAAAAGTTCCAAAGTGTGTTTGTACAAAATGAAATCTTCAGGGAACCAGATACAATAAGAATTCCAGAGAACAACATAGAGCACATAGAGGTGTCTAGAGACGAAGTGGAAAAAATGCTCAAAGAGCTAAATAAGAACAAAGCAGTTGGTCCAGATGGAGTTTCACCATGGGTTCTGAGAGAATGTGCACCTGAGCTCAGCATCCCTCTTCAACTGATCTTTCAGGCATCCCTGTTTACAGGAGTTGTAGCTGATGTGTGGAAAAGGCTAACATAGTTCCAATTTACAAGAGTGGAAGCAGGAAGACCCCCTTAATTATAGACCGGTATCATTGACAAGTGTAATAGTCAAAATATTGGAAAAAATAATTAAAACTAAATGGGTAGCACACCTGGAGAGAATGATATAATATCAGACAGACAGTATGGTTTTCGATCTGGTAGATCCTGTGTATCGAATTTACTCAGTTTTTATGATCGAGCAACAGAGATATTACAGGAAAGAGATGGTTGGGCTGACTGCATCTATCTGGACCTAAAAAAGGCTTTCGACAGAGTTCCACATAAGAGGTTGTTCTGGAAACTGGAAAATATTGGAGGAGTGACAGGTACGCTTCTAACATGGATGAAAACTTTCTGACTGATAGAAAAATGAGGGCTGTGATCAGAGGCAATGTATCGGACTGGAGAAATGTCACAAGTGGAGTACCACAGGGTTCAGTTCTTGCACCAGTGATGTTTATTGTCTACATAATGATCTACCAGTTGGTATACAGAATTATATGAACATGTTTGCTGATGATGCTAAGATAATAGGAAGGATAAGAAATTTAGATGATTGTCATGCCCTTCAAGAAGACCTGGATAAAATAAGTATATGGAGCACCACTTGGCAAATGGAATTTAATGTTAATAAATGTCATGTTATGGAATGTGGAATAGGAGAACATAGACCCCACACAACCTATATATTATGTGAGAAATCTTTAAAGAACTCTGATAAAGAAAGAGATCTAGGGGTGGTTCTAGATAGAAAACTATCACCTGAAGACCACATAAAGAATATTGTGCAAGGAGCCTATGCTATGCTTTCTAACTTCAGAATTGCTTTTAAATACATGGATGGGGATACTAAAGAAATTGTTCATGACTTTTGTTAGGCCAAAGCTAGAATATGCAGCTGTTGTTTGGTGCCCATATCTTAAGAAGCACAACAAACTGGAAAAGGCAAAGACATGCTACTAGTGGCTCCCAGAACTGAAGGGTAAGAGCTACGAGGAAAGGTTAGAAGCATTAAATGCCAAACTAGAAGACAGAAGAAAAAGAGGTGATATGATCACTACATACAAAATAGTAACAGGAATTGATAAAATCGACAGGAAGATTTCCTGAGACCTGGAACTTCAAGAACAAGAGGTCATAGATATAAACTGCTAAACACAGATGCCGAAGAATATAAGAAAATTCACTTTCGCAAACAGAGTGGTAGACGGTTGGAACAAGTTGGGGGAGAAGGTGGTGGAGGCCAAGACCGTCAGTAGTTTCAAAGCGTTATATGACAAAGAGTGCTGGGAAGACGGGACACCACGAGCGTAGCTCTCATCCTGTAACTACACTTAGGTAATTACACTTAGGTAATTACATTCAANGCTGGCACTAGACACGGTTAATGTCCTATGACTTATTTCCCTTAGTTGCATCTTTGCAATACTGGCATGCTACTCAGCCATGTTACACGCCTACTTGGATGTTGTGGTACAGCAGTTGCTCTGTAACATTGGTTAATAAATTAAGGTCCCCCCCACTCCTGGTTTGTTTTTCCCCGATCAGAAATGTGTAAGTACTTCATTCATAATGATGTGCTGCCCGAAATCTTAGCGAAGTATCCAAAATTTGCTTACTGTAGGTAATGCATGCACATGACTGTAAAGCTGCCGCCCAGTTGGGTGGGTGTGGAGCACATGACTGTAAAGCTGCCGCCCAGTTGGGTGGATGTGGAGCAAGACTAGTAACTGTGTGACTCACCATAGATGTAAAGTGCCTTGTATTGTGACTGTTGTGTGAGCCTCTGTTGAATCACTTGTGACGCAAAAGATTATTGATGTGTGTATTGTGTGGGTGATTAGATATGTGTGTATGTATATATATGTATACGTATATATATATATATATATATATATATATATATATATGTACATGTATGTATGAGTGTGTGTACATGTATATATAACATTAATAATTTTGTAACTAGCGTCAGAAATTATTTGCTTAGCTAAACGAACTAGAGGGTTCAGTTCCTGAACCGATTATGTGCCTCTGTAATCCTTTACACCACCGCCCACGGGATGGGTATGGGGTGCATAATAAAGAAATTTGGGGAAATTCTCATAAACATAATGTACCTTCTTGCATATAATTACATGTCTTGACTTCCAAGATGTGCATCTGTCTTGCTTCCAGACTGTCCCTCGCTAGAATACTTAGCGAATCTGATACCTTTTTATATTATTCGCCTTGTGCACTTTTTTTCTGGTATTGGCATCCTTGGTAATATTTAGTGCTTTTTGAATATCCTGTACATTTGATGGTGCTACATAGTCTTCCCTACTTGGTGCCTTCTTTTGATAATTATTTACTTGTAAAGATCCCTGTTAAAAAGGTGCAGAATATCGCCTAGCCCTGACTGTCATGATCCTGTCTACTGGCACCTTCATTGATGCTCTGTAGGGAACATCCAAGCAGGATAACTCGGAAAAAATTATACAGTATAACATTTAATCCTTCTTCTGAAATATTCCAATAATTTCATGACCATCTTTAGAAGGAATGCCCTAGAGAAACAACAAATGACTCAAATAATATTTATCTAAAAAACCTACAATAAATTTTAATTTTGAAAGTTAAACCCATACAAACTTACCAAATTGTTCTGTATTGTCAGAGGAGCATTTTCCACATACAGGTATTGGATTATATAATTAATGCTCCAAAACATTGTAAATCATATGAATAATCTAAATAACCAAGTTTTGAAAGTTCACATTATGCCAGCATCCATGCATGGAGTTGGAATAATAATCTATCAAGAATAACTAAGCAGAAGATACTCAAATTACAATACAGGTAATGAATAAACACACAAGTAATGAACACATCCTGATAAATGTATTGCTTGTAAAACAGTTTTTACTTCATAAAAACAGCCTAAAATCTTCAAGATGAACATTTTACCTAACAACCAGGCTCTTATCTTTGATAACTTCTGCACTGTTTGTTGTGGAAATGCAGTATTATGATACAGAGGCCTAAGTCAACAACCTCACTGAATCCTTACATGCTATTACAGTATGCTCAGATATGATGCAACATAAACAATAAAAATTTTGGAACCTAGTTCAATAATATCACACTTTGGATAATAATCAATAATGATATTGCTTATTATAGACCTGAGGTATCTTCAGTGTGATCTGGAAAGGGAATTTTAAGTTAATGTTTATTTAGCCCCTTAAATAAATCAACATTTTGGCAACTAGTATCACTCGGCTAAAATGCTCAATTTCTCAAAGAAAATACGTCCGATCTTTGTGTAACATTTTACACTGCCTATCATTATTTCTTTGTATACATATAGGGTACTCATGCATGGGATATTTAGCACCACCTAAGGCACATCGTTGAGCCTTTAGTTGATTAAAAGGCATTGTTAAATAATAGTGGAATACCGATTTATACTCGTATAACTAACAGCATTTTTTCTTTTTTCTTAAAAAGAACAATTGGATAAGAACATACTTCTGCAAGTGATGAGTCACAATAATGTGGCTGAAGTATGTTGACCAGACCACACACTAGAAGGTGAAGGGACGACGACGACGTTTCGATCCGTCCTGGACCATTCTCAAGTCGATTGTGAGAATGGTCCACAATCGACTTGAGTGGTCCAGGACGGACCAAAATGTCGTCGTTCCTTCACCTTCTAGTGTATGGTCTGGTCAACAGAACATACTGCTGTATCAAAAGTACTGTATTAGAGGTAAAGATATAGCTATGTAATGAACTTCCACTTTGTGCTGAATTCCCTTACCATGATACACTAAAGTTACTTTCATTCTATGATCACTATTGTCTTACAATGATTACATTCAATTCTTGCTTCTGCTCTCATTGTCAAAACAGGGTATCACAACTAGTCACACAATCAGATCTCAAAACTGTATATAACCATCACAAGAACTTCCATGTATTCAGAGTTTTGTTTATAACACCAGAGTAATAATTGAAAACCAGAGTAGAACATTCATTATAAATTATAGGAATTCCAATGAATAATATCCCATTTAGTACAGTATAACATACTGAGTGATAACTCAAAAAATTAACTGTGCTGTATTTCCAACATACTGTATCTAAATACAGTACTCAAAACTTTTATACAAATAAGTTGCCATTCATGAAACAAAAAACTTTGTACCTTAAAGCATAATTAGATTCAAAAACTAATTATTATTTACTATAAATAAAATATATTATGGGGATTTACTTGGATTAGCTAAATACTGTACTGTATTCCATATCATGTTATATGAATACAGACATCTACTACCATGTGCTTAACACCACATCTGTTTAATGAATGGAGAGGTTAGTTTCGTACTTCCATTACCACTCATGAAGTGCAATGTTTCTCCTGTCAGGGATGGGGAACCTGAGGCCTTTTATCATACTTGGTGCAGCCATCAAAAGCAATTTAAATTCATGAATCTCAATTAGTAAGTGTGTTTTTTTACATATTTGAATGTATACAGTGCATAATACACTGTGTGGCTTATGAACTCTTCGCTACATATAATGTGGTTGTCATGACAAAAGGTTCCCCAAGCCTGTTCTATGTGAACACTAGAGAATCAATGTATCAGTACTATATGAGCAGACATACAGTACTGTATACCTGACACATAGAGAAGTATCAATCAGTACAGTACTATACCAGTTAACATACATTGGGAACACTGAAATCTTAGATATTCAGAGTACTGTACTGGAATAAGGTTACAGTATCACATTTGTCTACTGGTATGCAACTTACAAACTGGATAGTTTAACCACATAATCATTACAAATGAAATAAGGTATTGTCTAATTAAACACAAATACAAAATTATAAATCACCTTAGAATGGAACTTTATTTCCTTTTGTAAAAGTTTCTTAATTTGACACTTATGCGAAGTTCATTATTCAAAATAGATACTGCATGTACTGTAACTGCAGAAATTAGGAAATGGATAACGTCCTAGACATTAATTCAAGCACATTTAGTCTTAAAATTGTCTAAATTAAAGTATATTTGCTGATAAAAAAAAAAATAATGTAGATATGCATCAGCTTTAAAAAAGAAATGATATCTCATAAGTGTGTCAGTACAAATATTTTCAGTCTGGAACCATATAAAATTGTTTTAAAGAAGACGATACAATTTCTAGATATTGCCTACTTATAAATGATTGTGTCCTGCCTTAGATTTTCATTCTTGGAAACTGAATACTGCACTGCATTATGCTAATATGTAAACTATTGTCATTAATGGCATTAAAGTACTTATATTTTCTTAGTCTCAGAAACAGTAATAAATATTACACTTTTGTACATGCTTGATGCATATAACCCATTACTGTACATTAGTAATAATCGTGGAATATACAGTAATAAATAAAGCTTGTCAGTAATGATCTTAGTAGTGAAGCATTCTCTCATTCAAAACATCCTGGTTCAGTAGAACAGAGGTGAACATGCACGCGTATACTAGACCTCGTTACAATAAAAAATGAAAACTTGTATGTAAGTAGATGTGTCACATGCTGAAGTTGTTATGCTTGTCACCTTGGGGCGAGTCCCTCAACCAGACTATTTTGAATCTGGACATTGCATACATAAAAGAAATTACAATATATATAACTTTAGAAATGCTGTACATGTGTAATGAAAAAATTGGTGGATACCATGCATGCAAATGTTTCCAACTCAAACCTGCAAGAAATATAATGACTAGTAGATTTAGACTGAATAAATTGCACAATGAAATCACAAGAATGTGATATATCTGAGATAATTTTGCAACATGTCCTCTTATAAAGAACATCGCATTTCGATTGTATGCATTTCATAAGGCCAAAAATTGTCGTACTTGAAAATGGAAGCTGCTCGCGAAAGTGACGCACTGTTTAGTTTTCTGTTTTGGGTTCACTGATAGGCTAGGAGAGGACACTTTAATTTCACCATTTTCTTGACGTTGGGAAACCTTAGGAGGACGGGATGAATATTGAAGGCGTGCGATGGGACTGAACCTGGAACCCTTAATTCATGGTTGTGCATGTGCCTGAGGAGTTCATGATGTGGGTTTAATCACGTTGTACAACTTTAATATTTGTTATAATAAATTTATTCATTTTGAATGGAACTGTGCAACTGGATGAGTTCAATAGAGGAATGGGTAAATATGTACACATGAATAAAATTAAATATGGTAGCTGATTATAATAAAAAAGAATTAGAAATAAATTTGTGTGGAAAATGTAAGGAGGGGACCTTGTAAAATATTTAAGTGTGTTCGTACTGAAACGCAGATGCTTGAAACTTCCACCAAGGTAGCAGATAAAATTGAAAAGGAATGAACTATTCCCTTCCAAAAATAGGAAAACAGTGGCCCACTCCAGGTATACTGTATTTAAAATTCAATTATATTCTTAACTATTTTCAAGGTGAATAAAATAATTTTGAAGCCTATAATGACAGTAATCAGTTCTGTAGATATTAAAATGAACCAGGTTTATTTTGTAATCCACCAGATTATAAAACAAACCTTCATCATCTTCTGAAGGACATAGCTGCTCTGGAGAGAGTACAACACCAGGCAACAAAATTCACCCCAGAGCTGAGTCAACTCTCGTATCAGGAAAGGTTGAGGGCCACAGGACTAACAACACTGTAAACCAGGTATGACAGGGTGGATCTCATTGAAAGTTTTAAAATACTGAACAATTTGGAGGATGTTGATCCGGGAAAATTTCTTCAAAAGGTCAGGTGTAACACAAACAAGGAGCAATGGGTTCAAGCTCAACAAGCCACAATGTAGGACTGAGAACATGAGAGGCTTTTTCACCCATAGGGTTATAAACCCATGGAACCGCCTACCCATCGAAGCTGTAAATGCCAAATGCTGTTGACAAACTGCCAGCTTCCTGTCATCATCAAGGCCACTAGTGTAAACTCAGATAATCAAACCAAAATCTTGTTAACAAATGGTGAAACTTTTTTAAGGTATGCCTTTATGATTTTGTTTGTTTAATTAGTAAAAACAGTAAGTTGACTAGCAATACATACACCTATCAGCATATACTGTATATATTTTTTCTTTGATAAATTAACAGCTATCAATGTGGGGTCATACAACATGATTCAATTAGTTAGCAACATTCAGAGTATAGTTTTGATATAATGTACTACAGTACTTGTATAATTTCTCATAGACGTAAGGGAAAAATAATTTCAGTGCCACAAGCACATAAGTTACCTACACATGGAAAACAGCAACAGAACACGAATATGAAAATAAACAAGGTAGTCAAGAAGTTCCTATAACTATTGGATGTAAAATTCCAAGTCACTTTACGTGCCTTTATTAATTATCCAAGTATTCACTTAGTTGTATTTTACGGGGGTTGAGCTTTGCTCTTTCGGCCCGCCTCTCAACTATCAATCAACTGTTTACTAACTACACTAACTACTTTTTTTTTTTTTCCCACACCACACACACACACACACCCCAGGAAGCAGCCCGTGACAGCTGACTAACTCCCAGGTACCTATTTACTGCTAGGTAACAGAGGCATACAGGGTGAAAGAAACTTTGCCCATTTGTTTCTGCCGGGTGCGGGAATCGAACCCGCGCCACAGAATTACGAATCCTGCACGCTATCCACCAGGCTACCTGGCCCCCTAAGTAGTACTGTAGTGAATATGTGTAAGCTTCATTATTGTCTTGACATAATATAGTGAACAGCTACATACTAAGAGACCATAACATTTTGCAGGAATATGCTATGATTTCTGTGACTGCACAAAGGATGGCATCTTTTATTTTACCATTCATCTGTTAGTCCTGTTTTGGTTAACATTTCCTTGATGTATCCCCAATGGAATTATTACAAGCATCTTGAGATTCTTGAGGTTATCTTGAGATGATTTCGGGGTTTTAGTGTCCCCGCGGCCCGGTCCTCGACCAGGCCTCCACCCCCAGGAAACAGCCCGTGACAGCTGACTAACACCCAGGTACCTATTTTACTACTAGGTAACAGGGGCATAGGGTGAAAGAAACTCTGCCCATTGTTTCTCGCCGGCGCCTGGGATCGAACCCAGGACCACAGGATCACAAGTCCAGCGTGCTGTCCGCTCGGACGACCGGCTCCCCTGAGGAGGAGCATTGAGGTAAGGATTTCTTGCTGGCTATAATTCTCATTGTCAGGGTCAGGAAGCCTTTACAGGCTTGTAGTGGGGTCCTACCCAAGGTCAAACTACATTACTGACCTCTCACAGGATGCAACCCCACAACAGTTGCTTAACTCCCAGGTACTGTACATATTTACTCCTAAATAAACAGGAGCATCAGGTGAAAGAAAACCATGCCCACCCATTTCTGTCTTGCCCAAAAATTGAACCCAGGATCCTTGATTGCAAGTTAAGAATGTAGACCACTGTACTGAGAGACCCTGATACAATTAAAATTCCCATCTTTCATATACTGTATTCTTACCAATCATGCCAGAACTTGTTGGATGATTAAGTTTAGAAGAAAATTTAATTGTTTTCGTGCTACTGTCTACATGTTGCCTAAAGGAATGAACTATATTTTAGAGATAAAGTCTACTAATAGATAATTCATTTAACTTTACTTTAGTACTGTCAGCCTTTTGTTAGAATGCCTAAAAATTTGTAATGTCATTAATAAAGGCCACTGCCAATACTATTTTTTGCATGCTACAGGCTTTGACTAGGCCAAGACAAAATTGATGTAATATTCATTAAGAGTTTGAGTTGCAGAGCATTTTACAAGAATGTGCTTCTGGGAACCTTATTTTATTCAACAGACATTGCTGCAGCTCAGTCCTTTCTTTGACCAACTATATGAAATATCCATGACATATGGAAGATATAATTGTTTCTTCCCACTGGCATCAGTCATTTTGTCAGCAGAGAAAAATACTTGCTACTGTTCAGTTGTGTCAGTATAGTTTCATAACAACAAATCAATTGACTACTTTGAGTGATTAAACAAATCTAGGTTTTCTTTCTGCAATGACTAATATAATCTGTTAGCTCTGTGTTGACCCCACAAAACCATGAAACAAAGTTTCCTTGATCACATCATAGTTGAATTCATCAACACAATGACTGGTCCTCAGTAAGGATGACCTCACAAAGGGAGACAGATTTTGAATATGTTTATTGCATCATATTTTTGCATTAATAAGCATAGAATCTAATAACTGAGTTACATTTGGTATTTTCATAACATTTTCACTGAAATAACTATGTCAGTTTTAACCAATACACATGATACACCCTTATGAAGATAACATTTCAAAAAATACATAGCAAGATTGGTAAGTTTTTTGTACCTAATCAAAGATATTTTGCAGTACCAGGCAAAGGGTGGGGGAAATATGGATGCATGGCCCCCCTTCCTTGCTACACCACTACATCACTGATTGTAGTACACACTACTACATTCCTCTGATGTATAAATACTGTACACAGAAGGTAGTAGAGGTTATATCTCTTTTCCTCTGAGTTGTCCTAATTATGAATATTCATACAGTGTGTGTAATTACCTAAGTGTAGTTACAGGATGAGAGCTATGCTCGTGGTGTCCTATCTTCCCAGTACTCTTGTCGTATAATGCTTTGAAACTACTGATGGTTTAGACCTCCACCACCTTCTCACTCAGCTTGTTCCAACTATCTGCCATTCTGTTTGCAAAAGAAAACTTTCTAATATATTTTTGACACCTTTGTTTCCTTAGCTTGAACATGTGTCCTCTTGTTCGTGAAGTTGCTGGTTTCAGGTGTGTGTGTGTGAATCCACAAGAGACTGCTACAAAAACTAGTAAAATCACATTATAGTACTTCTTCTCCCGAATGTGTGTCTGAGATGTGTAAAAAGGGAATTAAGAGGTTGTGATAGTCTTCCATACCTTGATAGATCCACCACTGATCAAAAAGTTTTATATATTTTTGACAGATAAGAGCACTTTTCATACATTCTCTCTCATATGATTTGAATTCATGCCAAAATTCCTTCATTTTGTTTTAGATTTTAGTTAACATGCACAGGATCAGATGAACTTTTCAAGTTACAATTACTATTCCTAAAATATCATATGCAGTCCATTACATTTTTTAATAAATAAGAACTTAGCCCATATCTGTATATTCTTCAACCAATTGAAAGGTTTCTAGATGTTGAAAATTTCCTCCAGCTCCAAAGTTGAGTGTATATACCAGGGTTATAGTGACCAGTTCTTATGGATCACAACACTAGTGCTGCAACAGAAAACATTTTTTTTATCTTTGGTTTCCTTCAAGCTTATTGGGATAAAGCTGTACTGTATGATCTAGCTTAAACGAATCATGGTGGAGTGGAAAGAATTTGTTAATGAACACATTCTTAGTGAATTGGAATACAGTATCTGCTCCATTAAGATGTCTTGGCAGATAACTTGGCCAAAAATTAACCAGATTTCGTATTTTTAAAGTTTTCCAGTCTCCTGTCTTTAATAGTAAATATAGTACTATTATAAGTTATTTAATTTGTTTAAACATACTGTATTTCTTTATTTGAATATTTAACAAAAATTGTGCACCAGTAATAGAGTTTATGATGATATTTTTTATGATGGATGCAGGCCTATTGTAACCAGATGTTTCTTGACCAGTTGCATTTTTACCTCTGTGATTGCATAGCAGAAACCTCTCGTTACAGTACTTTGTGTTTTTAACCCATTTTCTTTCTTAATTCAGTATTTTTGAGTTGAAAATGTCTACAAGCAGCAGTAATCAGGCTAAAATCAGAAAGAGGGATACTGTACATAAAAAACAAGGCTGAGAAAATAATAAACTGAGAAAAGTGAGCAAGTGAGAGAAATAGATGCAATGGTTCAAAGAGAAAAGTGCTCAGAACATAAAATAATGAGCTGGATGGAGCTGCATATAAATGGCTTATGCAGCAGCAAAGTGTGGCACTTTTGTGGTCGTGTTTTATACTGAATACAGTGCAACAGTACTGTATGTACTGATCTGATTACGGTACTCACATTCCTGCTACAGGGTATAATGATGATTAATGAGCTTTTCTTAAAGGAGAGTACAAAATACACTACTGTATTGTCTCTCCCCAACCTGATATCTTTTCTTCCCCTATTTAACCTTCAAGTACTGTACTTTGAATACTCTATTTTCTTCTTCGAGGTTATGGGTCCCTACAATTGCAACAGTGGTGGTACACACACACACACACAAAATTGTAATGTGGTGGAGGCTGACTCCATACACAGTTTGAAGTGTAGATATGATAGAGCCCAATAGGCTCAGGAACCTGTACACCTGTTGATTGACGGTTGAGAGGCGGGACCAAAGTGCCAGAGCTCAACCCCCGCAAACACAACTAGGTGAGAACTAGGTGAGTACACACATACTATTATATAAATATATATATGTGTGTGTGTAAATCACGAAAATTAACACTTGATCAAAAATGTTTGTGTCAGACCACGAAGGAAGAATTGAAACGAATTTCCTTAAGTACTTTTGTATTTAATGATACACCCTCAGAAGGATCCTTCTGAAGATGTATTATTAAATACAAAAGTACTTAAGGAAATTCCTGTTTCAATTCTTCCTTCGTGGTCTGACACTGTCATTATATATACTTATATGCATGCATGCCAAAAGGAATGCCCCATTTCTTGGTGGGTACATATACTGAGAGTTTACTTAGTCCTGGATTATATTCAGGGCAAAAAATATATTTGATGGTTGGTCAGTAAGCTATTGTGGTGGCCTTATTATCTCTCCTGTGGTTGACAGGCCTCAACCCTAACACCAAACCAATACCACAATTAGTGAAGATCATTTGTAATGAAGGTCATGAACAAGAGGGACCTCAGAGACCCAGGAGAGTGAGTGTATTTATCTAACAGTGATTGTAGGGAAGTGAGTTCTAGTCTTGTTTAACTTATATTTTATTTGAACGTCTTTAATGTTTGAATTCTATGTAGTATCTTTCCGTAAAAGCTACAAATGGAGGCAGCTTCCAACACTTACTTGTTTCAATTGAAATTGAAATAAGTTTATTGAGGTATAAATACACACAAAGGGATGAGGTAGCTCAAGCTATTCCCACCCCATTCGGTACAACGTGTTCATCTATTCCGTATATGTATATACAGACACATCACAAGCATCCAGCACCGTTCCTGTGCCAGGTAAGTCCACTACGGGCTCACCATAGCCTGTGCTACTTGCCCCGCTCCTGTGCCAGGTAAGTTACGGGCTCACCATAGCCTGTGCTACTTGGAACTTGTTCCGAGTAGCTGAATCTATAACAACAAACAACAACATCACAAGCAATAAGCATATTACTGAACATTCTGAGCAATAAACATATACATTTCATTGCATTCCACTTGCTGACCACTTGCATAGGGTGCAAGTATTTCCTTACATTTCTTTGACTCAATTGTGCTTCCACACATGTCCTTGTCCTACTTCCCTTAATTGAAAAAGGATGTCCTTTTCCATCCTGTCTATTCTCATTATCTTGTATGTAGTGTTCATACCCTTCCCCCCATTCCTTATACTCCAAAATTGAGAGATTTTGTCCCTTAAACTGTTCTCATAACATAGTCCTCTTAATTCTGGCACAAGTCTTGTTGCAAACCTTTGCACTTTTTACAAGCCTAATCCTTTGTGTATTGTGAGGAACAGATTCCTTGCTTTTTACTGGGTTTTCTAAATACAGTACTAGCCTAACATAGACTGGATGGATTGATGTGGAAGTCCTTACTGTATTTAGGTACATAAATCCCACCCTATAAAAGATTAAACAATCCGTGGCTCACAAGTGGCATATTAAAATCAATCAACAAGAAACATGAATATGAAAAGAAACTTAGGATTGGCCTAGTTACAAAGGAAGTAATTAAAAGGTACTCATCAATGCTTACCAGTATCATAAGAAAATCAAAACTCTCCTATTATGAGAATAGATTCAAAGAAGCAAAAGGCAAAGGAGGCAATCCGGCAGACATAAACAATTATAGACCAATATCAAACCTACCCATACTATCAAAAAATTTGAAAAAATTATCTACAAACAGCTCTACTCCTATCTCGCAAAATTTGACGTACAGTACTCCACTCCTGTCAGTTTGGCTTCCGCTCCCAAAAGAGTACCAATGATGCAATTATTAGTCTCCTTGATATAATCTTCTCAGCCCTTGACAAAAATGAGTTTCCGATTGGACTCTTCATTGACCTGAGAAAGGCCTTTGATACTGTTAATCATAACTACCTCTTACTTAAACTCCATCATTATGGAATTAGAGGCCTTGCCCTGAACTATATCCGATCCTATCTTAGTGATACACCAATATGTAGCCTTCAATAATACAGGTATAACCTCTCCCACTCTTCCAATAACCATTGGAGTGCCACAGGGCAGTATCTTGGGACCTCTCCTATTTCTTATTTACATCAATGATCTGCCTAATGTCTCTAACATTCTTAAACCTATATTGTTTGCTGATGATACTACCCTCATCTAATCAGACCACAACCAACACACTTTAAATATTGTTGTGAATAATACAGTAAATTAAAAAAGTTCACTTATGGATGTCAACCAACAACCTAACACTAAACATAAAAAGAACTACTACATCTTATTTGGAAGCAAATCAAGAAATGCAATTCAGCTTCAGAAGACAATGTTAACATCAGTAATAAAAATAATGGAAAGTTTCTTGGCATATCCCTAGACAATAGACTCAACTTCAACACCCACATACAACACATATCTAAGAAAGTCTCTAAAACAGTTGGTATACTCTCCAAATCAGATATTATGTGCCTAATTCTGCTCTCCTCTCACTATATTATTCACTAATCTATCCCTATCTTAATTATGGTATCTGTGCATGGGGTTCAACCACTGCAAACCACCTCAAGTCCATCATCACCCCAGCAAAAATCCGCTATTAGAATAATAACAAACTCTGCTTTCAGACAACACTCAGCCTCCTTTGTTTAAATACCTTAAAATGCTTAACATAAACTCACTCCACACATTCTCGTGTCAATTGTAACAGTCTCCGTGGTGTAGTGGTAAGACACTCGCCTGGCGTTCCGCGAGCGCTATGTCATGGGTTCGTATCCTGGCCGGGGAGGATTTACTGGGCGCAAATCCTTAACTGTAGCCTCTGTTTAACACAACAGTAAAATGTGTACTTGGATGAAAAAACAATTCTTCGCGGTGGGGATCGTATTCCAGGGACCTGCCCCGAAACGCTACGCGTACTAGTGGCTGTACAAGAATGTAACAACTCTTGTATATATCTCAAAAAATTACATTTACAAAACCCTGTTCTTAAATGCAAACTCTGCTCTGAAACTCTCCCTGGAGAAATGTAATAGGATCCATTATCACCACACCAGAAATAAATATATCTTTGATATCCCCAGAGTCAAGCTTAATCTATGTAAACACTCTATGCAAATAAAGGGACCTAGTCTATGGAACTCACTCCCTAATGAATTGAAAAGCTGTCCAACTTTTGCCTCATTCAAAAAATCAGAACAAAAAGTACCTAATTTCATCTTCATAAGTGTCCTACCTTGTGCATTAAAATTGCACTGTATCTAGTGCTACCCAATCCCCAAATGTTTATGTACCTAATCCAAACAATTTTACCATTGTGATCATCGCTGTTTTTCTTATACTGTATGTGCTATCATTATGCTGAATTGTGCCTATTAATCTTTGTTAAATTACCAATCAAGCTGTCAATGCAATCAATCAGAGCTACCAATGTGCTTTAATTTACCTACTAATCTCTCTCATCTCATTTTTTTCTTGCAATGTACCTGTTATCAATTTATAAATTTTGCTAGAATTCACCTACTTAAAATTATATGTTAGATTAAGGACGTGCCCGAAACGCTGCACGTACTATTGGCTTTACAAGAATGTTAACACCATGCTATGTATCCTCACAAACTCAATGTACCCTCTTGTATATATATATATATAATATAAATGAATATGTTGTCAATGTATACCTGTTCACGTGTGTGTCTGGTGTTAGTACTTTACTGGAATTATTTTGACACCCAAGTCATTCTCTCTCTCTCATTCCTGGAGTTGCCTTTCCCTCATGGTGTAATTCTTCTGGTCTATCTTCCTTTCCCTTCTTCATTACTTAATGCTTGTAGGGGTTGCAATTTTTACAGCAATTCATCTACCTTCTACTGTAGTTTAATAAGGTCTTCCTGTAGTTCTTTGCAGTCTTCTTAGGTTTTTACATTTTATAATTGCTTAACACCTTCAAACACTACGTAGGTCATTCACAATTTCTCATTGTATATGTATCCATAAATATGTTCAGTTTAATAAACCAAGACATTACATCTTTTGAGTCAAACAAGAACTTTGGAAACCTAACCTCATTATTATTATTACCCCACATCCCACCAAACTTTACCTAAATACACTTATTATTCCTTAACCTTGTCTAATAAAGTAGGTGCTTATAGTGTAGTGGCTAATGCAGTTATTTTGTGGTATGTCCTAGACTTGAATCCTGAGATAGAAAACAACTTTTGGCCTGCAAAAAAAATATATAGTGTTGTAAAATTCCATTTTGACTAAACCACTTCAGTGTTAAATGTAAAAAATGCAAATACACACATGTGTATGTCTCTGTGAACACTAAAGACCCCAGGGAAAGGAAATTGGCTTTGATAATGCCATTCATATCCCAGTGAGGGTCAAAATGATATGTCTTGCTGATATTGCTATCTTGAATTTCTTCATGCAAGATGTGGTTGGTTGCTGTCAATCCATGCTCAATCGCTTTAGTGTGCCATTCTTGAACTACTTCACCAATTTGTTTACGCTACATTTTGAGGTTGTTATTAAATACAATACAGTATTCAGATAACTTGTTGTGACTTGTAAGGGTTCAGGATAGACCGAAACGTTGTCACATAAAGGTCCAGGATGGACTGAAACATCGTCACATAAAGGTCCAGGATGGACCAAAAGGTCATTACAAGGTTCCAGGATAAACCAAAATGTCGTCACATAAGGGTAGAGAATGGACCGAAACAACATCACATAAGGGTCTACGATGGACCGAAACATCATCACAAGAGGGTCTACGATGAACTGAAACATCGTCACATAAGGATCCAGGACAGACTGGAATGCCAATTTCATTTCCATAATATGTGTGGGTTAGGTTATCTGTTTCATCCCTAGTTGTTGTGACTTACTCACTGCACATTGTACAGTTTACACGAGATTTCAACGTTAACTACACCTTCAATTATAAAAACTGGATACTGCCTCAAGTTTTGTTACAGTCCACATTCATTAATATATGCTTCAAAATGGCAAATTGCATTCAGCTTAAAGCAAAGGCATGCAGGATGGCACAATCAGACCTACTTATATTGTTCCCATATAACATGACTTACGAATGCATATATGAATACATCCAAATATACATAGATACAACTACTGTATATGCACTAGGACAAAGATCTGGACAAATATAATATTGGAGGCCAATGGAATAAAGTAATAAAATGTTCTTTAAGGTAATAACAGGAAATAGAGATTTTATTTCAATTAATTAATTTCTTTGCATAAACTGTTTCTTCCTTGTAGGATCATCTACAGCTCAAAAACTCTTGAGAGTGCTTTCACCATTCTAATACTGTAATTAAATTTATTCAAGTTTATATATTTCACTTGTTATTTTGGCATCTTGTACATCTCATTCTCAAAATCCCACAAACATCTTTGGTTACTTCAGCAAACAATACTGCTTCACACATCATCACTCTATCACAACTGAATTGTATTAGTTACTATTCTATTATCTATGTAACCCATATCAAATGAATTGAGAAACTATTCCAGCAAAACCTTGGATAATGTACTGGTTAAATAACTGAGGTGGATCAGTTATGGCTGCACATTGCATATGAGTCTATTGTCCAAGTGTTTCACCAGAGGCACTACAGTACTCACCTCAGGCCACTCGTCTGCACCTCTTCACATATAATCAACCATATCATCTTCTCTCATTTTTGGATTTACTGCAAGCATTTCAGACCATCCATTCAGTATGGCAGCTAATAATAAGAGCATCAGTGTTGTCAGGTGTTTCAACAAGTAAAAAAACCTAAGAGGAAATGTGTGGTATTGAGTATTTGAGCAAAATATAGATAATGTAAGAAAAGTTGATAATAAGAGTTCCAAGTTCTTAAAACATTGCCCGAATAAAATATTAAGAAGACAACTACTGCCTTTTCGATATTTACTACATTAAAACTTAACCATTTGAGTTTTATGCTGAAGCTAATAATATTAAGAGGAACAAACAATGAAAAATGAACTTAAAACAGTGTGTGTGTGGGGATGATGTAGACTGGAGCTGACAGGCAAAAACAAGTACATGTACTGTAATAATCTTAGGCTGAATGCTCATTGAGAAAGCCAAGGTATTCCAAGCTAAAATCATCATTAATGAAAAGTTCTTTTACTGAGGGCTGCTGAAATCTGTCATGGTACATGAATTAAATAAATGTTAATCAATGGGGGAAGAGGTACTTGGCTGATGCAGAGTCTATCACGAATGCTGGCACACACACACGATCAAATCGATATAGATAAAATAAGTGTTTGGAGCGTAAATTGACAAATGGAATTCAATGTGAATAAATGCCGTGTTATGGAATGTGGAATCGGAGAAAATAGACCACACAACTTACAGTGTGTGGAAAAGAATTACAGTACTCTAATAAAGAACAAGACCTAGGGGTGGGTTTGGGCACTAAGCTGTTGCCAGAAGAACACACAAAGAACATTGCGAGAGGAGTGTATGCATTGCTTTCCAACTTCAGACTTTCTTTTAATTATATGAATAGTGAAATACTAAAGAAACTGTTCATGACTTTTGTGAGACCAAAGTTGGAATATGCAGTAGTTGTATGGTGCCCAAATCTAAAGACGCACAAAAGAAGCTGGAAAAGGTGCAGTGGCATGCTAAAAATGGCTTCCGGGACTGAAAAACAAGAGTTACGAGGAGAGACTACAGAAATTAAACATGCCAAAACTAGAAGAAGAAAGAGGTGATATGATCACCACATACAAAATTCTAACAGGAACTGACCAAATTGACAAAGAGGAATTTCTGAAACCAGCAACATCACAAACATGAGGACACAGATTCAAGCTAAGAAAACAAAGGTGCAAAAAAAAATTAGAAAGTTTTCTTTTGCAAACTGAGTAGTAGACAGTTGGAACAAGTTAAGTGAGGTTGTGGTAGAGCCCAAAACTGTCAGTAGTTTCAAAGCATTACACGACAAAAAGTACCGGGAAGACAGGACACCACGAGTGTAGCTCTCATCCTGTAACTACACCTACACAACTACACACACACACACACACACACACATCAAAAAGCCAGAGCTCAACCCCCGCAAGCACAAATAGGTGAGTACACACCTTGGGGCCTCGCGGCTGAGTGGACAGCGCTTGGGTGTCGTAGTCTGAATAGCTGGGTTCAATTTCTGGCGGACACACACACACACACATACACATGTTTGTCTGGAGACAAACAATATAATATCAGACCGTTAGTATGGTTTTCGATCTGGAAGATCCTGTGTATCGAATTTACTCAGTTTCTATGATCGAGCCACAGATTTTTTTACAGGAAAAAGATGGTTGGGTTGACTGCATCTATCTGGACCTAAAAAAAGGCTTTTGACAGAGTTCCACATAAGAGGTTGTTCTGGAAACTGGAATATGTAGGGATGGGGGTGACAGGTAAGCTTCTAACATGGATGAAAAATTTTGATAGAAAAATGAGGGCAGTAATCAGAGAAAATGTATCTGACTGGAGAAATGTCACAAGTAGAGTACTGCAGGGTTCAGTTCTTGCACTGGTAATGTTCTTTGTCTACATAAACGATCTACCAGATGGAATACAGAATTACATGAACATGTTTGCTGATGATGCTAAGATAATAGGGAAGATAAGTAATTTAAATGATTGTCATGCCCTTCAAGAAGACCTGGACAAAATAAGTATATGGAGCACCACTTGGGCAAATGAATTTAATGTAAATAAATGCCAGGTTATGGAATGTGGAACAGGAGAATATAGACCCCACACAACCTATAAATTATGTGAGAAATCTTTAAAGAATTCTGATAAAGAAAGAGATTTAGGGATGGTTCCAGATAAAAAACTATCACCAGAGGATCCCAAAGAACATTGTGCGAGGGGCCTATGCTACACTTTCTAGTTTCAGAATTGCTTTTAAATAAATGGATGGCTTAATACTAAAGAAATTGTTAACGACTTTTGTGAGATCAAAGCTAGAATATGCAGTGGTTGTATGGTGCCCATATCTTAAGAAGCACATCAACAAACTGGAAAAGGTGCAAAGACAAGCTACTAAGTGGCTCCCAGAACTGAAGGACAAGAGCTATGAGGAGAGGTTAGAGGCATTAAATATGCCAAAACTAGTAGACAGAAGAAAGAGGCAATATGATCACTATGTACAAAATAGAAACAGGAATTTATAAAATTGATACGGAAGATTTCCCGAGACCTGGAACTTCAAGAACTCAAGGCCATAGATTTACACTAACTAAACAAAGATGCCAAAGAGATACAAGAAAATTCACTTTCACAAACAGAGTGGTAGACGGTTGGAACAAGTTAGGCGAGTAGTGGAGGCCAAAACCATCAGTAATTTCATAGTGTTACATGACAAAGAGTTCTGGGAAGACGGGACACCATGAGTGTAGCTCTCATCCTGTAACTACACTTAAGTAATTACTTAAGTACAGTAATTATACAGTGATACCTTGGTTTTCAAATTGAATCCTTCCAGAGACGGGTTGTAAGCCGAAAATTCGCAACCCGAAATAAATTTTCCCGTAAGAAATAATGTAAATTGAATTAATTCATTCCACACTCCCAAAAATATTTACTTCAAAATACATTTCATACATAATATGAGTACACACAAATATTTTGTACTATAGTATGCACGTTATAGCTTACCTTTATTAATGACTCTTGCTGGCGTATAGAAGACGGTGAGGAGGGGGGGAGGAGGAGACGTGTTGGTGTTTGGAAGGGGCATCCCCTTTCATTATAACAACAGGCAGTGATGACTTCTCTGGGGTATGCACTCTCTCCTATGTTTTGCAGGCATACTACTGGGACCTGGTTGTGGCTTACTGCTTGCCTGTCTTACTAAAAATCTGTCTTAAAAAACACTTCTTTTTTCTCTACATTTTGGGAATGTAGGGAAGGTTTTAACCCAAAAAGTTTTAGGACCTTTTTAATGACATCACATTGTCATTAAAAAGGTCAATGCAATGGCCTACTACAGCTTTATCTGGGCGAGTTTTTTCAGCAAAACTTTGCAGTTCTTCCCATACTTCACACATTCATACTTCAGCATTCAACTCTGAAGTAAGAGATATGAGGTGACCAAGACAAACGAGTGTCAAAGATTAGCCCCAAAATCTTAGCAGAATCTTTGTACAAAAGAGGATGACCATAAGTGACAGAAGGGGGACGAAGAACGACCTGCTTCCGACTAAAAGTCATTGCTCAAGTTTTATTTGTAGAGAACTTGAAGTCATGATTGGTGGCCCAAGAAGACACGGCATCAATTGCAAGTTGAAGCCGCCGTTGAAGGAAAGGCGAATCATCATGACAGCAGAGGGTAAGATCGTCAACATAGAGAGCTGAGGAGATGCCAGAAGGGAGGAAAGAAGACCATTGAGGGCAACCAGAAAAAGAATAGTACTCAAGCACTACCTTGGGGTATACCTTTGTATTGCCAAAAAGAGGCAGAGAGAGGTACCAAGCCTCACTCTAAAGGAACAACTAGAGAGGAAGCTTTGTAGGAAGAGGGGGAGATTACCATGTAGCCCAAAAGAACGGCGTTGGGACAGAATATGATACAGTATCTCCAGGGGGTGTCGTATGCCTTTTCCAGGTCATAAAAAACTGCAACAACGGAGGTCTTTGCAACAAAAGGAGTTCGAATATAGACCGCCAAGACCTCCAAGTTCACCAAGACATCACTCATGCTGCAGCACTTGCGAAACCCAAATCGAGAGCTTGGAAACAAAATTTGCTGCATTTTGTGCATATGTCAGTGTTTGTTTTTATTTTACAATAGTTATTACACATCAAACATTGTAGATTGTAAAGCAAATGCATCACCCCTAATTCTAAACGTTCAATAACTAATATTTATTAATAGTGTTTCCAAAAATTACAATACCAAATTACATACCATACTGACAAATGTTTAGTTTTTTTGTTTTAACAAATTATCCATTGCAGTACGGTCTTACACCAAGAAAATGCAATTCTTTTTAAAGAAGCTTATATGAGTTTGAGTCATATATAGACAGTTATCATCATCATTCACATGATATGTATTGTAAAAATAAAAATCATGTTGAAAAGCTTTAGAGCTTAGTGTAGTCTGGAGCGGCATCCATAATACGTCCAAGAGCTTACCACCTTTCTCCAGGGTTAAGGAATGTCTGGGACAAAATTTGGCTCTCGACAGAAGACGATCTCTTCAATTTAGATGAAGATGGTGAAATAATTTTGTAGATTTCCTAACTAGAGTGAGAGTTAGTGGAAAAATCCAAGTGGAAATCTCTGCTTATTTTATTCAATATCCCTTCACAACTACAGTATTTTGTTTTGGGCATTTACATATATTATCCTTTGTTCGAACTTCATTGAATTTGTGATCTGAGCATGCAATATCTGCAATTTCTTACATTCCTTATTTCATAAATGTTCATGAAGATCAAATCTAGAGAATTTTTATCCCTAGCTGACTCCATTATTTGCTGCTCGAGCACAAATTGCTCACAAATTTTAACAGTATTTCAGAATCGTGTTGGTTATTTCTGGTTTAGTTCCCTGATGCATTGTTTTTGGCTGTGATCATCCAAATTTAACTGGGTACATATTAATCTCCAAGAAAGATAACATCCAGCACAGAATATCTAGATTTTCTAGGCAATTTTCTATTTTATTCAACTGTGCTGTGAATTCAACTGTTGTATCTAAATGCTTGTACAGTATACTAAAGTAATAAGATCTTTGTTCTCTACACTGTATTTTAAGCACATTTGTGGAATTATAAGTTTTCTATGAATATAAGATCCCTTTCAGTACACAGTATAGACCTACTCCTATGTTTGATTCATTTCCTCAATCACATCTATATAAATATTTTGGTATCTGAACTTCACTGTCCATATAATCTCTAATTAGAGCTTCTATGACTGCTCTAAACATTGCACCCAACTCTTTTGGGAGGCCATTTCAATGATGATTTTCTCGTCGTCGATATTATCCACTGTGTTACGCCATTCACGACAGGTTCTGAACGAGTTTGTACATCATGGGATACCTCACCCCTCCCCCCCAAAAAAAACTGGTTCTCACACATTTCAAGTAATTTAGTGCAATGCTTGGTTGAAGCATTCTGGTATTTAATTAACATTTGACAGTTATAATGGCTATACCATCATCCTATAATACAGAGCATATATTATGAAGTACTGATTATGAGTAACTACTTTCCCCTGACGGTTCATAGTGACCAGAGGAAAATATTTTGTCATCGTTCAAATAATACCTGGATTATCTAAAGGCTTTCTGGGTAATTAGGACCTCTGTCAGAGGTTCAAATAGTAATTTCCATCAGAGATAAATGCAAAAATATTCAATATATCAAAAATTAACTTTGTGATTTGAAATAAAAATACTGTACAGTGCAACCTCACTTGTACGAATTTCTGTGGAATGAATCAAAGGTATGTTGGTCCAGTCCTCAACCTTGCCAAAGCGAGTGCTGTTTGTCACACGGAAGGTTGTGTTTACCCGAGCACAAGCTCTCAAAGTCGGCAACTATCAACCACCTGCTCATTTCTAATAAACAATATATATTTTCTAAGTCCCCTATTTATTATTTGACTGTGACATTGAGGGAGTAGACTCCTTATCCTGCCACCAACTCCATTATATCTTACTCATAATTTGTTTGTGTTTTTTATAGTTTCCTGCATTAATAAACTATTTACCCAATGGGAACAATGTTAAAGTATAATGATAATTCAACGTTATCAACACTGAATTGCCATTAATTTAATGTTGAATTAACATTAGTGTACTCTTGGATATTTTACCCACTGGTATTGTCTCTTCGTTTACAATCAAATTCATCATATATGGCTGCTGATCGAAGGCAAGGTATGGAACACCAACCAGCCAAAATCCTTTCCTACAATAACTTCAGATACACACTTAGTATGCTGTAATGATTGCAGACTCGCTGCAAGTAGCGGTCCCTTGCTGGAACCCTAGCCCACTAAAAACATAATATGGTTTGCTCTGTTTTCTATATCAACAATAAATATTCGATGGCAGTAGAATTTATTGGCATCAGATACCAATAATTGCACCCTATATGAAAGCAAAGCTATTTTTGTTTTTTGAATCGAGGAATTATGTTCCATCCTATTGCAATCTTTAATATCATTCAAATTTGAATACAATAATGCAGCAGTATATTGTATACTAAATTAAGATCATTAAGTATATTTAGGTAATTCATTCATTCATTTCCTCCTCCTATCATATTTCTTTTTAAATAACTAAAAATGTTAATTATCAAGAACTATAGTGATGACAATTAAAATAAAAATTGTTTATATTATTAAAACAACTTCAATAATATGATAAATTATTTTCTTTACATAAAAGGTGATTAGATTATAAATTAACACAGATGTCTAATCTTGAGGCTGGAGGCATAGAATCTCACACTCCAAGATGTGATCTCTATAGCAGTGAGATGATAGTGCTTCTATTATAAATGATAAGCAGCATATCGTAAGGGCTTAACAGTAAAATCTAATCTTAAGGTTTTGTAAACATACATTAGAAAATATATGTGAATGCTTCTCTTAGCTAAGATAACTGAGGCTGCAAGATACTTCCATGGTGACAACAGTCCAGTTGACTAGGACTTAAGGTAACATTTTTTCATTAGAAAGTGTTGCTAGCCAAACCAAATGTCTTACTAGCATCAATATATTACAGAGAGTAAGTCACAATAACTTTGCTGAAAATTAGTAACCCAACCCACAAACTTAAAAACAAAGGAACCAAAAGTTTCGGTCGACTGTTGTCCAGTATCACGTCCAGGACTGTTATCAAGGGTCCAGGATGGAGCAAAACATCACTTTCCTTTCTTTTTATGTGTGGGGGGTTGGGTCACTGTCAATATATATTATCTTGATTTGTGTTTATAAAAAAGAAAGAATTATGTGCATGCAAACATAACACTATTGTTGACCTCAGGGTGACATTCTATTGCTTGTAACATACACCAAGTTCTTTCACACCACACATCATGTGGTGTTAAAACTTGCTCCATCCTCTATTCTACCAAGTAATAACTTGGAGTTAACAACCTACCCTTATGACATATTTAAATGTATAATATTGTACACAATGTACAGTGTTGTATATATTGAACCCAAATCTAACAAAACCGCACTTGCACTAAATGTGCAAGGCAGAATTATTAGAGTACCTGAGTAGGCTTCAAATATACAACTCTGTACTTATAAAATATATCACATTATACATACTTTGTAATTTTAATATGTTGTGAGGTTGGAATTAAAGGACATTTTTGATAATTTCAAGGACCCTCCAATCCCTGAGAAGATTTGGGAAATTATTGTAATGTGAAACAAATGGCCAGTGAAAAGAAATATGCAATGAAGCCTAAATTTGTTCTCTAAAAATGAGAGTAAGAGTTATACAATAGGAAGTACTACTATTATTTATACAATGGCAACTTGTGTGAATGATGACTTGAGCATACATTAAGTCAAAATATGAATTTTGTCATCCTACAGTGAATAATGTATCAACCTCCTGGGAGACTAGTATCCATGGCTATTGATATATATTGCAAATTTAATTATAGTATAATAATACCGGTACCTGACAACTTTGAAAATATAGGATTGCAGTGTGTTGTTATCAACAAAATATAACATATAAATATGCAAGACTAGTGTTTTCATGAATATGTAATTGTGTATAATTACCATTAGTGTACAGTATTACATATAAGAGAATGTGTGAGAGAGAGAGTGTGTGTGAGAGTGAGTTAGTCGTTTGTTTTGTGTGTGTAATTACCTAAGTGTAATTACCTAAGTGTAGTTACAGGATGAGAGCTACGCTCGTGGTGTCCCGTCTTCCCAGCACTCTTTGTCATATAACGCTTTGAAACTACTGACGGTTTTGGCCTCCACCACCTTCTCACTTAACTTGTTCCAACCGTCTACCACTCTATTTGCGAAGGTGAATTTTCTTACGTTTCTTCGGCATCTGTGTTTAGCTAGTTTAAATCTATGACCTCTTGTTCTTGAAGTTCCAGGTCTCAGGAAATCTTCCCTGTCGATTTTATCAATTCCTGTTACTATTTTGTACGTAGTGATCATATCGCCTCTTTTTCTTCTATCTTCTAGTTTTTGCATATTTAATGCCTCTAACCTCTCCTCATAGCTCTTGTCCTTCATTTCTGGGAGCCACTTAGTGGCATGTCGTTGCACCTTTTCCAGTTTGTTGATGTGCTTCTTAAGATAAGGGCACCATACAACCGCTGCATATTCCAGCTTTGGTCTAATAAAAGTCGTGAACAATTTCTTTAGTATTTCTCCATCCATGTATTTAAAAGCAATTCTTAGGTTAGAAAGTGTAGCATAGGCTCCTCGCACAATGTTCTTGATGTGGTCCTCAGGTGACAGTTTTCTATCTAAAACCACCCCTAGATCCCTTTCTTTATCAGAATTCTTTAAAGATTTCTCACATAATTTATAGGTTGTGTGGGGTCTATGTTCACCAATTCCACATTCCATAACATGGCATTTATTCACATTAAATTCCATTTGCCAAGTGTTGCTCCAAATACTTATTTTGTCCAGGTCTTCTTGAAGGGCATGACAATCATCTAGGTTTCTTATCTTCCCTATTAACTTAGCATCATCAGCAAACATGTTCATGTAATTCTGTAATCCCTCTGGTAGATCGTTTATGTAGACAATGAACATTACCGGTGCAAGAACTGAACCCTGTGGTACTCCACTCGTGACATTCCTCCAATCCGATACCTTGCCTCTGATTACGGCCCTCATTTTTCTGTCAGTTAGGAAATTTTTCATCCATGTTAGTAGCTTACCCGTCACCCCTCCAATATGTTCCAGTTTCCAGAACAACCTCTTATGGGGAACTCTGTCGAAAGCCTTTTTAGGTCCAGATAGATGCAGTCAACCCAACCATCTCTTTCCTGTAAAATCTCTGTTGCTCGATCATAAAAACTGAGTAAGTTCGTTACACAGGATCTTCCAGATCGAAAACCATACTGTCGGTCTGATATTATATCATTTCTCTCCAGGTGTTCTACCCATTTAGTTTTAATTATTTTTCCAATATTTTGACTATTACACTTGTCAATGATACAGGTCTATAATTAAGGGGTCTTCCCTGCTTCCACTTTTGTAGATTGGAACTATGTTAGCCTTTTCCACACATCAGCTACAACTCCTGTAAACAGGGATGCCTGAAAAATCAGCTGAAGTGGAATGCTGAGCTCAGGTGCACACTCTCTCAGAACCCATGGTGAAACTCCATCTGGACCAACTGCCTTGTTCTTACTTAGCTCCTTGAGCATTTTTTCCACTTCGTCTCTAGTCACCTCTATGTGCTCTATGTTGTTCTCTGGAATTCTTATTGTGTCTGGTTCCCTAAAGATTTCATTTTGTACAAACACACTTTGGAACTTTTCGTTTAGTGTTTCACACATTTCCTTTTCATTTTCCGTGAATCTATTTCCCATTATCAACCTCTGAATATTATCCTTTACCTGCAATTTGTTGTTTATGAATTTATAGAATAGACCTGGTTCTGTTTTACATTTGTCTGCAATCCCTTTTTCAAAATTTCTTTCTGCCTCTCTCCTCACTGCTGTGTAGTTGTTTCTTGCATCTTTGTATCGTTTGTATGTTTGGGGGTTGGCCTCTTCCTGTATTGATTCCATTTTTGTGTCTTTTGGTCTCTGGCCCTCTCGCAATTCCTATTGAACCAATCCTGTTTCCTAGTTCTGCATCTCTGTTTTGGTATAAATTTGTTTGTGCCTTTATCATATATTTCACAAAACTTGACATACATCTCATTCACTTCCTTGCCTAGCAACAAGTCTGTCCAATTATACTCACTAAAAAAATTTCTAAGGTTGCCATAATGTCCTCTCTTGAAGTCAGGTTTTTCAACTGCTCATCCTCCTTATTTTCTTCCAGATTATAACGCATTGCATACTTTATTCCCAAAAAGACATGGTCACTTTTACCCAAGGGAGGAAGGTACTGAATGTCAAATACTTCTTCCTCCTTCCTGGTAAATATCAAATCTAGCATGGAGGGAACGTCCCCTTCCCTCATCCTCGTAGCTTGTTTAACATGTTGATACAAGAATGTTTCCAGGATGAGGTCTACAAATTTACAGGTCCAAAAATCTTCTGTTTTAGCTTCATATGCTTCCCAGTCTATGGATTTCAAGTTGAAGTCACCAACTATCAACAGTCGTGACCTATTGTTATCCGCTCTCGCTATAATCTCTCTCATTATTGTTATAAGACCTTCTCGTTTACTATCTAGCTCCTCCTTTGACCATGTGCTGCTTGTGGTGGACTATATGCATTTATGACCATTAGTTTATCATCTTCATGGCAGATCTCTAGTGCTATTATGTCAACCTCTTGTGGATTGGCAGTCATTATTTCCTTCACCTTTATGTGTTCTTTCACCAGCACAGCAACGCCACCGCCTTTCCTAATTTTTCTGTCCCTTCTCCAAATTGAGTAGCCCCTTGGGAATATGACCTCATTTAAAATATCATCTTCAAGTTTTGTCTCCGTGAGTGCAACAATGTCTGGTGTCTGCATCTGTATTACATCACTTAACTCCAATATCTTCGATCTTACTCCATCTATGTTGGTGTATGCAATCTTCAGGAACTTGTTCCCCCTCTCCTTATTCTTCACTCCCCCTCTCTCTATTGATTGTGTTGGTTTGCCTTTATGTACCACTTTACTGGTCTGCCTACCCCTAACACTTTGTAGAAAAAAGATTTGATTTCTTCTTCATTCCTGCTCTCATTTAAACGTTTTGCCTCAGCGAGGTTCAGTTTCAGCTTCTCTCTGTCTTCTCTTGAAAGATCTCGTCTTAATGACCACATTTTCCCATCCTCATCACTTTGTAACTTTCTAGCATTCCTTAGTACTTCTTCCATCTGCTTGGCACCGTTTAGGGTGATCCTCAAAGGTCGATCTTTCCCTTTTACATATCTGCCTATTCTCCTGTAGTCGCACACATTCTCTTGGTTGTAAGACCTTCACGAGGCCAACAATTTTATCTACTACTTTTGCTTCTTCTACAGCTCTTTCTGACCTAGATGTTATCTCCTTTTCTTTGCAGCCAAAAATTATCAGGGACTTACTCCGATCAACTGTGTTTTGCACCAACCTCGGGTTAGATGCCAATTCCTTTCTCACTTCCAGCCTAATGTTTGTTTTATCTTGGTTGCTGCAGTGTTTGACTTCCTTTACTGCTTCTTCGATTTTTTCCTTCTCCTTGGCCACTTGTGCATAGGTGAGTTGCATATCTTTCTTGCACTGTTCTATTCCCTGTGTAACTTCCTCCATCTGTGCTGACAAAAGCTGTTTCTCCTCTTGAATTTCCTTGCCTAACCTATTGTAATCATTTAGTTTAAATTTGCTTTAACTTCTTCCAAAGCTATTTTTAAGAGTTATTTTCTTCTTCCATGGCTTTGCAATTTGTTTCCAATTGATCTCTATCCTTGCGCAAGTCTTTCACTATATCCTCAAGACATAAAACTTTGCTATTCAAATGGTCATTACTTTCTTTCAATTTACGAATTATTCTACATGAGAGTTCACTATAGTATCTAAATTACCAACTTGTTATGTAGACTGCTAATATCAATGCTTTCTTCATTGAATCCCTCAAAATCAAGCTCTGTTTTGTTTTCCACTTGCCAGTGGCCATCTTGAATGTTCTTCTCTGCACTGTAAACACTATAGGGCAACTTTTTCTCACCCAATTTTTCACTTCCCTTGGCACATTCCTGTTATCTCACCTATTTTTCAAAGCACTATACCTTTATGTCTCTGGGACACCACTCACTATCCATCAACCTGTACTACAATACTTAGGATTGTTGAAATATGCTGGAGCTCCTCTGCTGCAAGTGTTGACCCTAGGGGTGTCACCTTTTGGTGTGTGCACTACGTTGCATGCATGTGTGGAGCATCACCGATGTGCTGTGTCGTGTTTATACTGTGTAAACCATAGCTGATGTGTAAAGGAGTCCTCAGGGTGTCCTCCCCGCTCCCCAACTCTACAGCGTTTACTGTGCTACTTGTTGATCGGTTTATAGTACTTAATATTACTGGTCCTCAAATTAGCCAGCTCCTTGGCCAAGGTACAGTACTGTAGAATATTTTCTGCTAACCTGCCCCCCCACCTTCCCTAGTTTTTGGACTTTTGATATCTTTCTATTTCCCATTCCAGCACCAGTTTATCAGTCCTCATTATGACACTAAATGTTAAGGTTCCTGTGTTCGTGTTACCTCGTAATCCTGATTTACTTGAATCATCTTTATAAGATATACAAGCAACATATCCGAAATAGGGTCATGAATTCTCAAAATCATGTGTGTGCCCCCCCCCCCCCCCCAAACTCATATATTAAAAGAGTGAGGGCAAACATGGCAAAGCGTACAAAAAAAAAAAATCATAATTAAGAAAGAAAGATGAAGGGGAGAGGAGGAGGTACACATCGAATACCAAATTCTTAAAAGAATTTTTGTTACTGCATTTCTAATCCAGGCCACAGGAATATTAATTATAACATTATATCAAATTCACAGAAATAATAATATGACCTACAGTGGATGGGGACCTAACGTGCACTACTGTAACTAAATAAGGATTATTCCAAACCTCCTCAGTCTGACTGTTTATTGCTCCCACCTCATGAAACACAAATTAGGATTGATGGTGCTTTGGCACTGCACTGAGTTGATGTACAACCATGAATTTACATAATATGAGATTTTAATCATAAACTTACATGGTGTCTAAGTAGTCTATGTCAAAGTGTTGCTATATCTACAATTCTCTATCAAGGACTAGTAGAGTTTAGCTATAACCTATGTTACAACCACTTTTTGACATGAAATAATAAATGTACGACTACATTTGCACATACACATCATACTGAAAATATTCGTGCTGTGATGGTCTGAATTAGGTGATGTCTAAACACTTAGTACAAAAACAACAGTTTAAAGACCTAGAATAAAAATTAGGTCTGTGAAAAATGTCAAGATGTCCAATGGTCCAAAACTTTCTACTATATCGGCAAATATTTTGGTAAGACTATCAAGACCAAGCATTATACCATCATCAGGACCATTGTAACTTTGGAGTCACCCATACCTTTGTGAGTCGCATGGGCACAATCTATGAGGACGGTAATGTCCGATAGGAGGTTCGTAGTTCCTATTTCTGTGTCATGCCTTTTGCTTGTATATGGAGGGCTCCACCTTCAGTCCTACCCTTATCTGCTCTCTGGGCCCTTCCCATCCACCTGTAGTTGTGTGCATCACGCATATATGTCAGGATGTTTAGCCCCTAGGACTTGAGGGGCAAAGATTCTTTTGATGGCCTAATATAGCTCTGGGCGAGTTTGCCATCGTCTGCTCGAGCAAGACTCTGGCCATTTCATTGACTCGATTGGTGTCCATATCTATTTGCTTTCTCTTCTCTCTCGCTCTCACTTCATCGCTGATCCCGTTGATTGCAAGTTTCACATTTTATGGTGTCATAACCATCATAAAATATTATAAAGATGAGTGTAAAGAAAATCGAACTGAGTCTAGTTTTAGGATATAATGGCTCTTAACTTTCTTCTAACTTGCTAATTTATTGATTCGGCTAGTATCAAGTCGAAGGTCGTTGACCATTATGAGAACTGCCATACAAGTTCTTCTTATTAAAAAACCTTCTTTCAGAAAGTTCTCTGACCATATATATTTTATCTCCTGCAATGATAGCACTTGTCTTGTCCTTGTTGTAAACCTGCAAGTAAAGTCATTATTAGCACTTGTATTTGAATTATATACAGTACTATATATATATAATAATATATATATATATATATACTATATAATATATATATATCATAATATAGCTATATAGATATATATATATTATATGATATACATATACATAGACACATACAAGTATATATACTGATACATATATGCGAAACAAGCCTGAATGGTGCCCCAGGAAGATATCAACTAGAAAACTCCACACCCCAGAAGTGACTCGCACCCC
>WNGS01000690.1:9764972-9801374 GCA_020271785.1 Procambarus virginalis | reverse complement strand
ATAGAATGTTCCTCAAATGTGAAAATTTGTTAGGAGAGAAAATTTGTTAAGAGTTACACTCCCCAATTAAAAGGTAATTGAAGAAAATATATTTCATAAACTACATAAAAATAAGTCAGAAACAACTGATACATCAACTTTCCCATTCTACTTAACAGGAACATATAGATAAACAATATATCATTCTGAAGCAAACCTAATTAGCTAAAGATAAAAAAAATATAACTTTCAATTTTCTTGAGATTAATCCTGGTTTAGTTCGTCAACACACTATATGCCCCAGAACACTTACCAGCTACATAAAGTAACTACAGCAGTAAAGAAAACATTATCTACAATTACTGCTGTAGTTACTTTATCTACAATCTGTATACAAGAGCAATCATAATATTAAGCGTGTGGCATTATGCATGTGGCATAAGACCCTTAAATGATGCCCTTTAGGTATGCGAGACATCCCATGCCCGTAGGGTGCGAGCCACACCTCTTTGGTGCATCATAGTAATCAGTGCAGTCATATAGATCCCGGGTTCAATTCCTGGGAAAAGGGAGAAAATTTGGTCAAATTTCCTTACTTACATCTTATGGCTGTTCGCACAGCAGAAATTGGAACCCAGAAGTTAGTCAGCTCGTTGAGGTGTTGCATCCCCCGGGGGAGGGCCAATAGTTTGACCTTGGGGGGGAGGGGGTTGATCTCAATATAAGCCTAACATTTATATATACACCGGTTGCCTGTCCCTAAATACAATTATTATTATTATTAAATAAAGGTAATGTGAAGTTATGACAGCTAGCTAGTGCACAAGCACAACAATAATAATTTTTATTCACAAGAAGGTACACTGGCATTGCGAGATTACATAGGATTGGTATTTTTACGTTTTGCAAAGCTACCAATATGCATAGTTTCGGGCAGTAGTGACCAAAATACAAAAACACCAAAGACGGGTGAAGACAAGCATGTTGTTTCTGATGACATTTTTGTTAATTTTACATTATTCAGTTTCCCCTCTAATACCTCCTTGACAGGGTTCTGGGGCTACTTCTACTCCAAGCCTGGCCTAAGTCCAGGCTTGACTTGTGAGTTTGGTCCACTAGGCTGTTGCTTGGAACAGCCCGCAGGCCCACATATCCACCACAGCCCGTTGGTCTGGTACTCCTTGAAGAAAACTACTGTATCTAGTTTTCTCTTGAAAATGCCCACGGTTGTTCTAGCAATATTTCTTATGCTCGCTGGGAGGATGTTGAACAACCATGGACCTCCGATGTTCATACAGTGTTCTCTAATTGTGCCTATGGCACCCCTGCTCTTCACTGGTTCTATTCTGCATTTTCTTCCAAGTTGTTCACTCCAGTACTGTATGTTATTATTTTACTGTGTAGATTTGGGACCTGGCCCTCCAGTATTTTCCACGTACATATTATTTGATCTCTCTCGCGTCTCCTTTCTAGCGAGTAGATTTGGAGAGCTTTGAGATGATCCCAATAATTTAGGTGTTTTATCACGTCTATGTATGCCGTATATGTTTTCTGTACTCCCTCTATTTCAACAATCTCTCTCCTGCCCTGAAGGGGAAAGTGAGTACTGAGCAGTATTCAAGACGGGACAACACAAGTGATTAGAAGAGTACAACCATTGTGATGGGATCCCTGGATCTAAAAGTTCTCGTAATTCATCCTATTATTTTTCTGGCTAATGCAATAGTATTTGCTTGGTTATGCTCCCTAAGTGTTAGATCGTCAGACATCATTATTCCCAAAGCCTTTACATGCCGTTTTCCTACTATGGGCAGATTTGATTGTGTTTTGTACCCTATTTAAGGTCCTCATTTTTACCATACCTGAGTACCTGGAATTTATCACTGTTAAACATGTTATTGTCTGCTGCCCAGTCAAAAACTTTATTAAATACAGTATCTGCTTGAAGTTTTTCAATGTCTTCAACAGAGGTAATTTTCATGCTGAATTTTGTGAATACTGCACATAGTTACACAACTATCATATAATTATAATAGGAGTTTACCAAAACACCGGCCACACACTAGTGCTGTGTGCGTTCCATCACGATAGGGGCATGCTTACACTGTTGCTCTTATGAAGTTCACATTATGTTTATCACATCCCTGAACTTCATTTAATAACTAGAGGACTGCTAGTAGAAGACTAAGTTAATAGCATTTTATTGTGGTTTTAATATTGACCAATAATTTGTATATGGAACGTACAATCTTTGTGTCCGAAATGGTAAAAATGTGTGTGATGTCTTCTGTATAACTAACTTGTATCTGCAGAAATACATCCAATGCCCAGGAAACACAACTGTAATACATCGCAGAATACATCCAACATCCCAGGAAACACAACTGGAATACATCTCAAAAATACATGCCAGAAACAACTGGAATACTTCTCAGAAATACATTCCAGAAACACAACAGGAATACATCGCAGAAATACATTCCAGAAACACAACAGGAATACATCGCAGAAATACATGCCAGAAACACAACAGGAATACATCGCAGAAATACATTCCAGAAACACAACAGGAATACATCACAGAAACACAACAGGAATACATCGCAGAAAACACATGCCAGAAACAACAAATACATCGCAGAAATACATGCCAGAAACAACTGGAATACATCGCAGAAATACATACCAGAAACAACAAATACATCACAGAAATACATCCCAGAAACAACAAATACATCGCAGAAATACATGCCAGAAACACAACTGGAACACATACCACAAACACACACATAGAATGCCCGAAACGCTATGCATATTAGTGGCTTTAGGTATTCTATGTACTACCTCTATCTACAAATCCAACATTAAGATTTGTAAATCAACTACGTATGTACTTTTCCTGAATAAAAAAAAATATTTATTTACACCCTACCCCTATACCAGTCCACCCATCAACACCTAGCCAGGTCGGGGACCCCAGAGGACCGAGTACGTGAATAGAGAGATGCAGTTTTACCTGCCAGGCCAGCCAGGAGGATGCGTAGTGCTCTCATGGCGTTGTGGTGTGAGGGAGTGAGGCAGGAAGCCGCGTGGATAGACAGTATGAGGGACAGAGAGACTGAGGGACGGTCATGTGATGTGGAGGATAGGCCGTCCCCTGACACCACTGCTACCACCACACTGCGCACTCGCCCTGCGCACCACATACGCCGCCTTTATTTACCCTCAATACCTCCTATTTAATGGTATCATCATCCACATGGACATAATAAAATTTGATCTTTCGGTTTGGAGGGTTTTAGGGGAGGTTATAAATGTGTTTGTGTGGTTTGGGTGGCAACTGGCCGGCGGCTGTGAGTCAGGTCTCCGGGTCCGGTCTGGGGGGCCGGTGCATGCAATTCCGCAGATTATGTTCCATCAACTTGTGATAGCAGGGTGTGGGCTTCAGCTCCTGGGGTCTCTCCTCTTTAACCTTACTTACCTAGTTGTGCTTCTTCTTTGGATAGTTACTTATCTAATTATAGTTATAGGGGGGGGGGACTCAGTTTCAGCTTCCATATAATTCCGTTTCGCCTCTCACTGTCAATTTATTTTTTTATTTATATTTATACAAGAAGGTACTTTGGGTTTATGAGAGTACATAGCATTGATGTTTTTACATTCTTGTAAAGCCAATAATACGCATAGCGTTTCGGGCCCTTAATCTAACAGATAATATTAAGTAGGTAATTTGTAGCAAAATTTAAATATGTTAACAGGTACATTGTAAGAAAACTTTAAGAAAATTAGTAGGTACATTATAGTAAAGTTTAAGGATTATCAGCAGATACATTGTCAGGTCACAATTAGCAGTAAGGTCACTGCCGGAAGGCTTCACTGAGAGTGATAAGAAATCTCTCACCCTTTGATAAGAAATCTCTCACCCTCGATATGTTCTTGGACTTCTCCTTCTTCCCTCATCCAGAGCCTGTATATCGATAATTGGTTATTACAACCAATATATATGGAGAAACCGGTGTTCCTTAAGCACGAGTCCGGCGCCATGAATTATGCTTTCAGTACTTCCAAGGATTCCTCAAACTCCTTAGTCCTCGTTTAATGTAAGGATTGCCTGTACGTAAAGTGTCGCTCTACACACATCCTTAATGTGTCCACTTGTACATATTGTTCTTTTTTCTTACCCCCGTGAGTATAGGAGGGTCTCACTTTTGTGAAGGGGGTACGTCTGTTGAATTACCCAAAGCCTGCTTGCATTACGTAAGTAATGAAGATATATGGTATATTTACTCACTATAATGTTGGTGCTGAATGCAGAACATGAATAAACCTATTTTTATTCTGAAATAATCAAATTTCATAAAGAAATTAGAAGTAAATATGAGGCAGGTGACGCCATAGAAAGTCGATGGTCCAAGCGACAATGTTGTAGAGTTATTTATCCAAGATATATGGTCCCCTGGGGCCAGATTCACGAAGCAGTTACGCCAGCACATACGAACCTGTACATCTTTTCTCAATCTTTGGCGGCTTTGTTTACTATTGTTAAACAGTTAATGAGCTCCGAAGCACCAGGAGGCTGTTTATAACAATAACAACAGTTGATTGGGAAGTTTTCATGTTTGTAAACTGTTTAATAAATGTAACCAAAGCCGTCAAAGATTGAATAAAGATGTACATGTCCATAAGTACTTGCACTTCTCTGCTTAAATTGTTGCAAATTTAATTGGTGATATTAACTAGTAGAGTGCGTATTTACAATAATAGTACAGTATCTAGTATAAATAGCCACAAAACATTTAACTTCGGCGGATATGCCAGCAAACACTCTCCAGGCATAATATATCTTGGGTAAGTCGTTCCTCATCATTGTCGCTTGGACCGTCGACTTCCTATGGCGTCACCTGCCACATTTTTACTTCTAATTTCGATATAAAATTTGATTATTTCAGAATAAAAATAGGTTTATTCATGTTCTGCATTTAGCACCAACATTATAGTGAGTAAATATATCATATATGCAAGCAGGCTTTGGGCAATTCAATGCAGTTAAGCAGTCCTCGTGGCGAAGTGGTAACACACTCGTCTAGCGTTTCGCAAGCGCTTTGGCCTGGGTTCGTATCCTGCCGGGGTAGATTTACTGGGCATCAATCCTTAACTGTAGCCTCTGTTCACCCCCAGCAGTGAATGGGTACCTGATTGTTAAACGATTTGGCGGGTCGTATTCTGGAGGAAATTAGGATTAAGGACTTGCCCGAAACGCTATATGCGTGCTAGTGGCTGTACACGAATGTAAAAACTCTTGTAAGAATTATATTTATATATATGCACACACACACACACTATTGGTGACTCATGTAGTGATGACTTATTCCTTCCCCCCCATCCGTCAGGAATGAAATGACTAATATTTAAGTTCTTCACTCTCACTCACAGTATCACTGTTTACGAATGGGTCAAAGTCTGCTGACTGGGGCCCCAAGTTTTGTTTAGCTAAGCAAATTTGTCTTGATAAGCTAGTTACATCCTTTGTTAACATATGACGTTGGCCTGTTAACAGTTTTTATCAAACTAACATAGCAGTGACCTTAAGAGGCCCTAACACAATTAACTATTTTAAAATTTAGTTAGCGGACTAATTTGTTATTTTTCTTGACATTAGGTATAAGAATAAACAAATGAAAAATAAATTTATTACAAAAAAAAAAGGTTGAGATTTTTGAGGATGTTGCTAGACTGAAAGACACGGGTACACTATAGAAGCTTGCATAATGATTGATTGATAAAGATTAAGCCACCCAAGAGATGGCACGGGCATGAAAACCCGTAAGTGATGGCCCTTTTGAGCCATTACCAGTATCAAGAGATGATACTGGAGATCTGTGGAGGCGCGACTGCACCCTGCGTGACGGGAGATGTCTCCCGGACCAATGGTGACCAAATGATCCTTGCATAATGCACATTACTTTATTATTAATAACCGTCACTTCGTTATCACTGTTGCTCTAACTTTCCTTTCCCAAATAATGGTTATACTGTACTGTACAATGTAGGTTTTTTGTTTGTTTGTATAAGAGTTCAGCAAATACACTTAGACATGAAAGGTAGTTGTATTTTAAATATAGAAATTAAATTTATCATGTTTACTTGAATGATTTGTTTTTGTTCATTTATTAATTTTGAAAATTATTGGAGATATTTTATTTACAAGATAATGTTTTGAAAGGATATTAACTAGTTTTATATCAATGAGTTTATATAAGTTTATATGAGTTTATAGTGACCAGTCCAGCTACTAGACAACCGGGCCGCGGGGACGCTAAGCCCCGGAAACACTCCAAGGTATACATGTGTACCATTCTATTTTAAGCTTTCTTGAATATGTCCCAATAGTTTGGGACATACCAAGCATCTCAGGGTTAACATTTGATGTAATGTGTCAAGATTTTTATATTACATAATTTATGCAAAAGTGGTAATAAATATTTTTCTATAAGGGGGTTTTATTATTTTATTCCAATTTGTAACTCCATTCAACTGGCTCGTCCATCGACTTGCACATCCATCAACCTGCTTACACTCGTCTATAATTGATGCAGCTTTCAAATAGCAAGAACAGTTACCATGCATTTACCGGTACTACTATATTTCAATGGCATATGATACAATAGTATTGAAAGTACAGTACAGTATTCTATTTTAGATATTGTGTCCATTTTACAAAGAAAACTACATAAGTACTTGAGGTTTCCCTGTAATATAAATGAAGCAAGGAAAGGAATATAAAAGCTTATTGAATATGAAAAAAATGCAAGACTTAATTGCTGCACCAATTGAGCAACATTTGCTATTCTGTGCAAGCATTTACTTCCTTAACTGCAGGATCATCAACATTATGCACCTTGCAACACAGAATTCACTCTTCCATCAACTACCACCAAATGAGTGAAGCTAAACTTATGAATGGTTGTTGATAAGGAATAATTTGAAGCTAAAGGCTATAATATTGTAATGAAGGATGTCTGTCTGGGTTTTGCTAATGCTGTAACATTAGCAGAACATGCACATGTTCTCCATATTTTCCAATATACATTTGTTAAAAAAAAATTACGTTATTTTTCAGGCACAAAAAGGCCAAGGATCTTACAGGCATTTTCAATGTATTCAGCGATATTGGAAATAAAATATACATTTATACTCATGAAATGCTGACATACATGCAGTAAAATATTCGTGCATATATTCTTCAGCTGATGGCATACAGTACAAAACATGCATCCATAGAGAATGAATGCATACATACATTTTCAAAATTATTTGTAATGATTCAAAATAGACAGTACTTCATGTAGTGAGTCTGAAAGATTATTGCTCATTTAAACTTAAGTACAAACGATATGCATCTGCAACACAGTCACAGAAACAAAACTAAAATGTAATTACAAGATTTTTATACAGAAAACAATTAGACACATTGTTGATGCACTTCCGTAAGTATAGTAGAGCACTGTTTCTAAGGATCGAGCAAAACACTTTGTACAAAATATTTGTTTAATAAACTTGAGTAAATTTATCAAGTCTGTAAATAAATAAAAACTAAATGAATGATAAAAACTAAATGAACAATAGTAACTAAACATAACTTATAAAGTCAATCTAAGTAAAGCATAACGAGACAATAACTACCCTGTAGTAGTTAACAGGAGTAACTGACCATAATAAAACTATACATTACACAAACTAAAAATTATAATATAGATTAAATTAAAGTGCAACTGTGTATGCACAATGTGGAGGGGGGATACTTTTCCACCATCAGCATGAGTGGCGAGGAGCCCCTTTCTTCATTCGCAAATTTATTTTGAAAATCAAAATTCTTGAACTGTGGTATGAAATTCACAAGCATCTTGAAACAAAGAATACAGACAGGTAAATGTTACATTTTACAGTATTAATATGACCAATCAATATAGAATAGCTTATAGTTATTTCATTACCAGAGAGCTGTATAATATATATTTATATATATTTTACAGTTTGACAATTTCTCCTTTCCATTAAAGGATATTGTTATCAATAAAAAAGAACTGCAAAGCCCCAACATTAAAGTTTTCAAGGACACCATCTCTGCAAAATTAACCCTTCAACAGGTAATAGACAAAATCAATACTGTATTATAAACATCCATTTCAATGATACAACAACAATACACTCACTATTCCCACAAACCACAAGCATCAATGAATATTAAAGTCATTAAGAAATTGACACAATCTTAAAAAAGTCAAATATATCACAAGTCAGTATCAGATACTAGAGACTTGAGATTAACTACAATCATTACTAAAATATAGAATAATATTCTACTTTCAAAATAATGCTGATACACATCTAAAATTCTGTAATGTCAAAATTAATTTCTATATTTTTAAAATTTTACGAATTCATAATCAAATAAACATTAAAATATACATATACTGTACAGTGGGGAATAAATATATATATATATATATATATACATAAAAATATAAATTAATAAACTGTACCTGTATAATACTGTATATGCAAAAAATTGCAAACAAGTGATTCATTTATGCTAAAATAGCTTCATGGACAAAGAAGCAATAATTTACAAGTGCTTAAACATATTAACATAGAATTAAAGAATACAGTACAGTGAAAAAAAATCTGATTTATTATTTATTTTTCGATATACAGTGCCATTTCAATGCAATATTATAATACTGTCCATTTGATAACAGGATACAAAGTGCATAAACTAGTAATGTCTTTCTTTAAAGAAACCATTGCTTTTAAACACTGAATAAATATTTAAACCAAGATCATTTTACAAGGGAAAATCAAGTCTAAGACTGAATTCAATGCAATATCATGAACTATTTCTTAGGAATATGAGCTCCTAAGCCTATAAATTCTTCAAACAACATAACTATGTTATATTAGTACAATCATTACTATAAACAAATTGTAAAGTACATTTTATAATTTGAAAGCACCAGGGAATGGATCAAATAAAAGCTATATGTCTTATGAATAAGTTGAAAAAGGAAATTGCTTGATATGTAGACAAACTGTATAAAAATTAGCCTTTTACATTTGGAAGCACTACCATTAAAACCGTGAATGGACTGTCAAGAGACAAAATATTTATCTCGGTCATTTCAACAGTCTCATTCAGAATTACATTAAGTTATGGGTTTGCCATGTATTCTCGAACTCCAACCTACATTACTGGTACAGCATTTCCTATCTCCCACTTCAAAGACATGAATGCAAACCAAGCAGCAGAACTAGAGAAAGCCCTAGGATGAGACTCCACATACCATTCATTGGAACTTTTAATATGATATAGCAACTTTTAGTTTACTTAATATGTTCAGAGAGCACTTCATGTTTTTGGGTGGTAGAGTGGGGTAGAAAAACTCCAACTATTCCAAAGGAGGCATATTTCTAATTTGAACGATCAAAATGATTATCTGAACTTAACCCTCGCCTCTTCCTTCTATACTTCATGCAAGGGGCTTTTAACATTACATCAGATTATATAAAAGTCCCCCCCCCCCCCCCTTTTTTTAAGCAACAAGATTTTGGTAGAAAAGTGAGTCTCGGTGATTACCAGATCTAAGGTATAACATCACATCAATTGGTCCTCTTGAGTTCACATGTCCCATAGGACCTCTGTCTTTCCTACTGAAAGCTATTTTATTTTATCTATGAAATACAAAATTGTTACTGTATCCAAAATGTACACAGCCTTTTTTTATCAACCTTTCATGTTTGGAGGGTCTTTTTAAGACTAAGAGCAACAAGGAAAGGGAGTTCCAAGATGGAACAAGGCATCAATAATAACGACATTCATATTTAAATTTATCATTAACATGAGGACCACAATGACTTATTTTATGTCAGTGTCTAGACTGTGTAAAATACCATGGTTAACCTTTACTACAGCATACTGTATATATTTACCACCAAAATGCATGAGCAATTCTTATTTTAGTGAATAACATTAACTTTTCAGGCACTTCAGTATTCTGAAATAGGCATACTGTTGTGTATTTACACTCAAGGAAAGCACTTTAAATTTAGTCACAAAATCATACAGAGGGCAAGAGGATTGAATAGACCATTTTTCACACAAATAAATCTGTAATCTAAACAATAGCATACCTCATAAAGAACATTAATGATACTGTATATACTGTAGTGTGCAAGATTCATTAGGCAAACTGCTGTATATATAAATATTAATACATTACAGCAGTCTGATCACAGTAACTGGCTTGAAATTTTACCTTCTTAACCATCCTTAACCACACACATGTAAACAATGCGAGCACAGTGATGGCAGAGCTTATGACCATCGTATTGGGTATGAAGGGAGCCAATTTGAGATCATCTTCGGTGACATGCATTCACAACAAACTACGCTAGACCCAACACATTTTTCTTCCTGTGATTTCCAGTGTTTTTCTCACCTCATCAATATAACATTTTGTGCTGGAATTTTGTGTACATGTGGTCATAATAGATCGGAAAAGTCTAAATTCTATCGGAACAATTGATATATCTAAGGAATGCCATAGTGCTGCAGGTGCTGACAAGGGCTGCATTGCTACTGTGCAAGAAAAACTTGACTCTTCATTCATTCATTTTCTTGAAGAATGACTTGAGCACATTAATTATGATGCAAAGTAGACTTTCAACGATGTACACATTTGCAATGAAGATGGTGAAGGGATGTACTTGCTTTAGATAATCAACATTATTTGCAAGTACAATACTCAAATTTTTTTTAAGATCATATCCTGTAGTAATAATGTTTCTATGAACACCTACACCTGCACAGTGAGCAGGAGTACCCGTCAGGTATAGGCAAATTTTAGGTATGGTAAATAGTTTATATATTGGACACTTTTTTTTAAACCATTCAATAGAAGATATGTTAGGTCATGTTGAGGCCAAAAAAACCACCATTGAATGTAAAGAAACACCTCTTTCTGGTAGGCACTCGGTGGCTACCTGTTCCCTTATTTCCCTTCCAGGTGTGTGTTGATTTGTGGTCTTTCAACTCTGCACTGAGGGTCTGATGACGTTGAAGCAGTGGTAATGCCACCTATTGGTGGCCTGCTCTAAATATGAGGGTTCAATTTAGCTAGCGAGTGAGTGAATTGTTTGCAGTCATTTGCTGCTTCAGTTCTTTTCTCTCAAAAACCTTGCAGTTGTCTGTATTGCTTCGCTTACCTTTGGGATGTCTTCTCAGTAAACGTGATCATAACAATCTTCGACTTTCTGTGCCTCTGTGAGGAGTGCCAGGTTCTGGCACTCTGGTCCCTGGTAGGCCATTCAGGACGCCTAAGGCTGAGGTGACTCTTTTGTAAGGAGCTATCTTAGTTAGCTAGCTGGCTTCAGGGAGCTTCAGCCCCCTCCAGTAATTGCCTTTTGTTGCATCAATAACATCATACCAATTATCAAACTGATTGTGAACATTTACAGATGGTAGAACATGATATTTGAGGAGTCACATGAGAGAAAATATGTGTTTGAGCAGATGCTACAAGATAGGTGGCGAGGGGACACACACAAAGAAAAAACAAGAGTTGCACGATGCATTGCCCAGTAAAACAGCACCACACAAGTGGCAACTTGTGTATTTTGTGAACTACATCCTCTTTGATTTGAATTTGGGAGTAACAAAGATATTTGTGCATTCCTAAATTTGTAAAATTCGATGCATTCATTTTGAGAGGTCAGGATATAAAACCCAACTCTCCTACAAAAGCTTTGAATGAAGAGGCTAATAAGAAGTCATAATTCACTTGGAAAATATTATGAATATCCAGAAATAAAAACACAGTAAAAAAAAAACAGCACTGAATAATGAAACGCCATTTCTGGGTGAGCCTTGGAGGTTCCCTGGAGCTATCGGGCCAGTTGGAAGAGGCAGAGCTGCGGAAAATGCCCCGAGTTCGGATACTGAGCAAGCAGCTCCCAAAACCAAGGCTGGGCTGGCCACTAAAAGGCCATGAGGAATACTCTCCCATAGTAAGACTTCAACTGAGCCAGAACCCGAAGCAACAGCTGGACTGGGAGGTAAGAGGTACAAGTAACCCTACCTTGACCAGTCCCGCCAAAAGGCATTCACAGCGAAAGCCTCGCAGCCGACGAGGCTTTCGCCTAGCCGAGAGACGCCGAGACCACGCAGACGCGAATAGGTACACTTCCGGGAGTCCATATGTCCAGCAGAGCCAACTGAAGGAGTCAGCGTTGACCGTCCATTTCATAGACAGGGGAATGAACCAAGACAGGCCATCCACCAAAATGTTGGATGCTCCCCAGAATGAACCGCACGAAGAGCCAAACCCGAGAAGCCAGCAGACGAGCCGCTCTAAGCGACCAGCCCCAAAGAGGTGAGGACCAAAGAGAACCCCTGCGGTTCAGGCGATGAACCACCGGAGAACAGTCCGATTGAAGCCGGATGGTCGAACACTGAGCGACACGATCCTCCGAAGCGACAGCCAAACTGCCGCAAACTCCCCACACCATACAGGCAGTTTTTGCTTTGAGGGAGTTCTGCCCTCTGTTTGGTTTTTGGTTGCAATTTTCTAACATGTGGGGTCGTTTTGTTATGCCTACCTTTATGGGTGCCTAGCCCCGGTCGATGGCAGATAAGGTTAACCCCTAACCACAGGGGAGTTTTCCACGGCCATTTCTCCCTGCACCTCTCCAAGGGGGCCATTTTCTGGCTAATGATCCCCAGTAGGCAGAACTCCACAGACTAATGCCCCGTCTAATGATTTGCATATTAGCCCAATAGCTCCAGGGAGCCGAAGGGTCTCCCCACAGAAACTAAGTCTTTAATTCCAAGAAAATGTTTTACTTTAATGATTTATTATATTGCAGAATTATTATGTTCGGCTTAAAGAGAACAGGTAACAAAATAGAAACTGGCAAGAGATCTACTGTACTTGCAGTTTAACAGCATTAATTTTATAGTGTTTAAACACAAACATATGTAGTTTCTGTGATGCTTCAAATCATGGTTTCAACAATCATTGCAATTAATCTCCGTATAGGACAATGCTTTATGATAAAAGCCCCATTTATCTATTCTAAAACAGTCAGAAAATTAAATGACATTTACTAAATATTTTATAATGTTTCAAAATTTTATGTGCAAGAATAATGGAATCCGAGGTTACCTGTGACCAGTTTACTGTTATTTTGTTCTTGGCCAACCTGAGGCTGGGCTTTCCAGACGATTGCTGACTATTGCTGTTTGTAGCATACGTGCCTACACAATCATAAACCATTGATCCTTGTTAAAAAATGTCAAACTACTAACTAGTACAAGCAGATAAACTATACATTGCAAAGTGTAATACAAAAGGCTACATCTTCAACTTCGCCAACATAATGGATATTATTAGTCATTGCCTGGTTAGGCTAAAACACATTTGAATGTTTCAGTACTATCACATTTCATTTATTGATGGAGATCATTTTTCAGAGGCACTCAAGTGTACTAAAGAGGTCTATACTATTCTGACTGACACTATTATTACCAGTCTTCATTTGTTATTAACCCATAAGCTGCTCCAAATGCTATCTGCAATTATTTCCTGTGCTCCAATTACCATATGCTATTGTTTCCAATTTAATAACTATTTTTAGTGAGGCACATCTCAATGTAGTACTTTTAAATAGCTGTACAGTACAGGGGTTAAGGAATATCACTTATTGCCTGTCTTAAGGTTTAAATTCACTTATACTGGCACTCGAACTGAATAACTGTCTGTATAAAGCACAATATCTTTTATCATTAGAAACAAGGTACAAGAACTTAGTAAAAATCCATTAACAATACACACTTGCAAAACCACTTCATAATAAGGCAGACATTTCATTATCTTGGCACAATGGGACAAAAGCTCTCTTAGAATATTAAGTTCAACATTATTTTGTAGATTATTATTAACACGATGTACTAAAAACTTGCATATTTTGTTATATTTTAAGTCATGGTTGCTTAAATTAAGAAAGTAAAGGAAATTTGATCCCTGTTAGTACTTTTAGAGGATTGTATAACTTCATAATTTTTTTTTTGCAATACTGAATAAAGTAATCTTGAGGAGATATCCTTCAGCCAAGTCCAGGGAAAAGTTTGAAACTTTGCAAAGTTGTCTTAACCTTTGGTATTGTACACATGAAATACTAGAGCAAATAAAATTTTAAATTGTCAAACAGTTTTCTTACACAAAACGTGTAAAAGAAGACATTAACTGAACTAATATACAAATTGTTTCCAAGTTTTTTCTTTAAAGAATAACAAAACAAAAAGCTCAAATCTATATATAGGTATTCTAAATAACTGTATTTTATAAGAATTTCCTTTACCAAAGCAGAATGGATGAAGCTAAATCAAGGGGAATAATTTGGATATACTGTACAAAAACATTATATAAATGAAACAAAAAAAAATATTAACAGATCTTTAACTTAAAATCTAGTTATGTACATTGGACACCCAACCCACACATTTGAAAATAATGGAAATGACGATATTGTGGTCCGTCCTGGACCATTATAAATACTGCAAATTACATTTACACTGTATTAACATTCACCATTTCAAGAATCCTCCTAAAACATCACTATAACAACTAACATGATACAATAACTTATCACATCAAAATACAGTACCAGACTAATTCTAGTTAAAAAATCATGGTCCCAGAAAGAGTCTTTCAAGTTATATCCATGAAAAAATGATAAAATGACGATATGCATTATATTTGATATGAATAATGAAGACTCCAGAAATTAGGATATTTTTAACACTTTAGTGAAAGCCTCTTGCATAAACTAAAGTATGATACCAATACTGACATTAAACAGCCTCATCTTCTTGGCAATACCAAATGTATTCTTCATTAATTCTTCTTTTCAAGCAATTCTGTAATTGTTGAATCCATAACACCATCTTGCTCCACTGATATCAGAGAATTCTCTTTGTTGGCAGTTGTAACAGCTTGCTTGTCTCCTTTGGCTCGAATATCCTTTTCTGAAGATTTTACATCAGATGAGCCCTCAAGCTGCAATTTGGCGAAGTTTGATGAAGTGGAGAGTGCTTTTCCATCAGACAAATTGGTTGCAATCTGGTCGTTTATCAATGCATCTCTAATCTGACGAGATATGGAGCTTCTGTAGCTACTATGGGAACGTATTTCAGGCCTCCCACCCATGAAACTACCTTGAGATAAAGATGTCTCAGAGGTTGGACACGCAGATGGCTGGTGAGCTTGTGGAGACTGTGAATGTGACCTTGAAGGTTGATGAGGGCGTGGTGAAGGTGGGAGCTGAAGAGACAGTGGCAGATGAGAATCTGTTTGGTGTGTTCGTGTTGTCTGCTGCAGTACCTGGTATGGAGGTGGTTGACGCATATGAGGTGGAGTAATTGTACGAGTGGCTCTAAGAATGGACCTTTGAGGGTGACGACTTGACAGTGACTGCGGACTAGGTCTACTACCAGTTAACCTGCCACTAGCTGTCTGGATGCTTACTAAGTCTTCCCCTACATCTGTACTGCCACCACTAATATCTCCCTCAGCTCCCCAAAGTCCAGATGCACGAGCATCACTTACCTCCCTCAGAATCGCCTCTTGTTGATCCTGGATCTGGAGCAGCTCCTGCAAAATAGTAAATTTTATTAGAAACAAAAATATTGTACATAAGAAAAAAACATATACTGTACAGGACAAGAGTTAGAAAAATTATAATGAACAATGTTTGGTGTCTCTTATTACTTTCCCAAATTCTTACTTTCCTTCCTGTCTAAATAACTGTACTTTTTTTGTTTTGTAAGGTAGAAGTATTTATGTACCTTCAAAATATATGCAAACTGTTTACCCTCTTGAATTGGTGGCGGGTACTAAAGTACACTGCCAGGTGTAAAAGTATGTTATATTCTTAGCCAGTTTAGATATGTTTTTGTGATATTTTGACTAGTAGATTATAGAGCCAGGATGTTACATTAATGCTAAGGATTAAGGTGGCATTTGAGTAATGTTCGGAATATTTTGTATATGATATTTGTAACAAACCGGGAACCACCCACGTTGTGTGTGGAGCATTCTTCAGTAACTGGAGACAATGGGGAGGTCATGGTGTGTGTATGCACATTTCATAGTCAAGTATTCCTTCTGCATGAAGTATTTGAGCCACAATTCCTATTTAATATCATGTTGTGCTGCTGCTTACTACAACATTGGTTTCCTGTTACCTAGAATCCAGGCACTCCAGCAAGTGATTCAAGTGACTTGTGATGTAGTATTAGATTAAGTCAAGAGTTGTTCCCATAAGGGAATCGTAGTGCCTATCACTATCTTTCACTTGTACATCTTGTCCCCTGCCAATGTAGGGTTATGGATTTAATATAATGTAGGATGTAGTAAAGTAATATTGCTTTCAAGGGAGGGTTAATAAATGTGAATAAAGTGTAGTTGGATTTTTGCTACTTTTAGACTAAAGTGCTGTACAGTACTTCATATGAGGAAGTGAAGATTCCTGGGGGCTGGACCTTGCCTAACTTCACTGGAGGTCATTCTAGCAGACTTCCACTAGACCCACTCCTTAAACCCCTAAAACCCCCAGTAGTAACAGTCACCAGCATATCAGGACCACAACCACTTGCCGACACCTGAGAATAACCTAAGCAGCCATGCCCTATTGCTGCAAATACCTGGTGAGGTGGTTTGAAAAATTGCCCTAGAACTGCCAGTATGTTAGGGAGTGGTGAGCAAGTACAGTATGGAGTTTGCTAATTTCAAATAAATGCTGTGAAAAATTTATATGTACAAAATAATTCATAGGTAAAAATTAATGCCAAAGTTACAAAATGTCTTATTAGTGTGTTGATAATTATGCCTTATTTAATTAGCAGGCAAGTGTACTAAGTGGGACAAATTTGTTTCAATTCACTGTATAAACTAACAACAAAATATCAAACCAAGATGTTTCAGCCATCTTGTCGCACATGACAGAGCTCTGAATATTTAATAACTTTGTAATATACTGCTCCAAATCTCTCTAGTGAGTTAATATATCAGGTATTGCGAACCCATCCCAATCAAATGGAGGATACCAAAGCACACACACTTTATCCATAATGTATACAAGTTTAAACCACATTGCTTACAGCAGTCAGAGTAGTTATTACATTCCCTTGTTGTTGGAGCTGTTGCTGCAGTCGTTCCCTAGTAAGCCTTTCCTCTTCCAGTTGCAGCCATAGCTCCCGGCATGTGTTTACCACCATCTATGAACATGTTAGAATTAATGCTTGGTATGAACCAATGATGATCATGCATCAATATGCCTTTTATTCACAACAAGTCCAAAATCAATGCACACAATGAAGAACCTCAGATAATACAGATGTCAAACATCCTTCATATTATTAACATCTTTATACAGTACAGTACTACAAAATAAAATCAATACTTATAACTTGAAAAAGCCAACTTCTTAAGTGTAACACATGTATACTAACTGTTATTGTATGGTCTAGGCTCGTTCTTGTCGCTGCACCTTGAATGGTGTCAAGTGGTTTTCGTACATCCCTTGTCGAACTTGATGATCTAGCTCTCTGTTTTAGCAAATCTTCTGGGAGTTTCTGTTTCAACTCATTTAATGTACTACCAGAAGTTTCAGTTTTACTCTCTAGATTTTGTGACTTGCATGTTTCATCTTTTGTGTCAACTCCTGAAGTTCTAATCTGATTACTGGTGGAACTGTCAGCACTATCTGGCAGTAGAGATGTTTTTGTAGGCCCATCATTTTGTTTCCCATCATTTTCATTTAATTTTACATCCTCTTCTCTATCTGAAAGCAACCAAAACATGAGAACAACAGCAGTCTAGTAGTTACTCACTTTCCAGCAGAAAGGATTCATGTTTTTGGTCCAACTAAATACTGTAGCACTTCACGACAGTTATGTTCAAGATTCTAGACGAGTCTGCCACACGAAGAGGTGAAGTTATCAGAGGAAGCAAGACAGCAAAGATAATTCTGTACAGTATAAACAGTTAAAATAAATACCAGGTTTTCGTTGTTGCTGCATGGCTTGAAAATCTGGAGAAGATCGAGTGTCCATCTGTCGCACTCTCTGTGAAGCAATTAACATTGCATTGGATTGAGCCAATATTGAATCCACACTCTGGGAAAAAGATGGAAAGGAGAATTAGTTTAAATGAAATTTCATAAATCATAAAATTATTACAGTACGTAAATCCCATGCCAAACAGGAATGGACCACACCAATTCTGCTCTATTCTAAAGTTATTCATTTTTAAAAAATCTTGTTGCATGCATACTTGCTGTCTAGCTGCCTGAAGTCTGGCTGCCAATGAAGGCGGCAAATTTGGACTATAGGAACCAGTCCGCCGGCTTTGTTCCAATAAGTGTGCTCTTGCTATAACTTTATTAGATGACTGACGAGCTGCTAGTTTTCGTGCTAATTCAGCAGGAGTCAATCTCATGGAGGCTAAATCATGCACAGTATCCTGAAACCATACAACATTTCAAATACTGTAACGTAAATGTCATGTGTCACAAACAACTCGCTTTACAGTGTGACCTCGCTCGAATGGAACAAAGTGGACCGGAAACCTCAGTGGGCCGGAAAAAATGGCTAATGGATAAACTCTTGGAGAACTGGAATATGGTGTCTGCTCCACCAGACTGTCTTGGTAGACCAACCTGACTGCTGGGTGGATATACCATAAGCATATTGTAACTGGATGTGTACTGGATAGGGTTTTTTTTACCTTTTATCGTATGGTAGGACCTCTGTGGTACTCGGTGAATTGTAACCAGTTTTCTTTGGTTATTTCATTATTTTTAAGTCCAAATAGACTGAGAAAAATGAGAGCCTGGAGAGTGCCTAGCAAGATATAAGTGAAAAATGTTCAAGAAATCAAAGCATAAGGAGCTGGATGAAGCAGTTAATAAATGTTTTTTTACAGCAGCATAGAGTAGCAGTTTTGTAGTGAATGTTTTGAATCAAATGCAATACAGCAGTACTGTACGGTTTTGTATGACTACATTAAAGCTACAGAGATTAAAAAGGAAAAATAAGCTCAAAGAAAAAAAATTCCAACACTTTTTCCCTAAAATGTTTATTTTCCTAGTTTACCTTCAAGTACTGTATATATAAAGTGCATTTTTTTGTAAATTTTATTGTCTATATGATATATAGGCAAAAATGTGTATCATTTTGGGGTCATAAAAAATGCAATAAATGTATGCAGAAAAAAAATGGCAAACTCTCAATGAACCAAAATCCTTAGTAGAAAAAAACAGGTTTATTCAGAAATGCAAATTTTGTGCTGCAAATTTTATTGAATATGAAACAGATCTAAAAACTTAAATTATTTTAATGATATGAAGGACATTTAAATAAAAAGATTATAGCAATAAAGCATGAGGTTTCATCAGAAAGAGCATCAGATTTAATCAGAAATTTTAGAGAAAACAAACACTTCAATTTAATTTGAATTTATTGCGAGTTGCAACACATCTAAGCTTTCAAGTCGTTTCTAAGGTCTTGGCCTTATATGCCACTGCTAGTTCATTCTTGAGGAAAAGTGGCCTTTATCAACTTACAAAAATTCTAAATTATAGACCAGCCCACCCTTGCCTTCCACTGATAAAGTAGTACTGGAGAGATACAATGTATAATGTTAAACTTACATCCCAAACTGGTCTGTTAGGTCTGAACTTGTGTGAAGGTGACCCTGAATGGTGCATCCTTCTGGGAGAGTGATTATCCCCTTCCCTCAGACCCAACCCCAGACCATCACTGTTCCATCCATGGCGGCCTCGTGGCCACGAATGGTCCTGCTCCATCTCAAATCTGCAGGATCCATAAAATTTAGAGGATGAATTTAAAATGCCAAAAAATAACAAAATAGTAACTTTCAGGAAAAAAAGTATAGAACTTCAAAAAATGCAATTTCAAAAAATGTCATTATGACCTCTGCTTTGTTCTACAATCATAATACATCAAAATTATAATTCAACATAATTAATTACAAATTTTTATACATGCACTAAACTATAAATTTTGCTACTATCAATATGCAGTAACTAGTTTTGCTATTACAGGATACTGATCACTGCACCATTTAATTTTATGGATACTGTATTGCACATTTTTGTACAGTCCTTTGAGATATCTTATTCTAAAGATATTTCTCCAACCTTTGTGAACTACAATACTGTACTTCACTGTGCTGCTCTCCGAGAAAGATCTATTGTGTCTATAGGACAGGACATGCTACACTGGTACTACAGGGTACTTTTCAAAATATTCTTGCAGGGTGAGTAAAGTACTAGGGAGTCACTGATGAATAATCAAACCAGCCCAGGCTGATCAATGCAGTTCAATCATAAAATTCACAAGGCCTACAAAATCCACCCTTTCCTTGATATCACAAGTAACTGTGAAGAAAGTGCTTTGATTAACTACCCAGTTAGTCTACTAGGATACCACTGTTCAATGGCACCAGGTGGAAGTATTGCACACACCTCTAGTTCCCCTTGATATGCAGTTCTTCCTAGGTGTTCCATGTCGGCAGGCAAGCTGATTAATTTAACAACAACAAAAATTATTCATTTTTTCTCTATTTAGGAACTATGAATCTATTGCACAAGACTTTTAGTACATGAAGCCAGCCCAGAGTATTGTTTATATGTCTTGAGTGTCCCTAATTACTTTCTGTCTTTGTTCTCAAAGTTCAGTCAGTGATGAACCAACCCATCCTCTCGAGTTGTCACAATGTCACAAAAATGATGTACAGTACTGAATTGGCCAAACCTAACCAATGGACCCCATTAATAGAAAAAGTAAAAGCCGATCAATTTACCATGCTGCTATGATTTATAGTATAATACATCATATTTTGATATTGGGGATTTTTACATAAACTACAATGTATTACTGTATTTGATAAGGCAGGCCGGGTGAATAGTAGCGGTTTAGTTAAATAAATCCAAACCACCTTAAACCCGTTCCCTCCATCAACAGGCGAATTGTTAGATGCACATGAAAATCACAAGTATGACATGATATATCTCCACAGTAGTTCATGTGCTTGTGGTGTCCAGGAATGTGGGCTTTGATTCCATCGTATGGTTTCAATACTTTCAAGTTAGGTGTTTGCTGGTACAGTATTCAGGATTACCTGGGGGATAAGTTCTTGTCCTACCCATATTATTTAGCCTACAACTGTAATTTACACATGTACCACCAAAAACCATAATAGAAAAACAAAATTGAATACAATATACAGTATTATATTTAACTGTATAATTTGAAAGTACTGTAGTTATTCTTGTATATGTTACCGAATATGAGTTTTAAAGTAGAGGAATTCACTACCCATCGAAGCCATAAATGCCAAAACACTGCTGAATTTCAAAATCCTGCTCGATAAAATCATCAGAACAAATAAGGGGACCTTTAACAAGCCACTGGCTTATTGTTCTTGTTGAGGTGACTAGAGAGAGAGTGGCCATCAGGTAAATTCTGGTAATTACCAGTGCCCCAGTACCTCCAGTGGTGTATAAGGCCCAAGCGGTGAACAATACCAGCACCCCAGTACCTCCAGTGATGTATAAGGCCCAAGCGGTGAACAATACCAGCACCCCAGTACCTCCAGTGATGTATAAGGCCCAAGCGGTGAACAATACCAACACCCCAGTACCTCCAGTGATGTATAAGGCCCAAGCGGTGAACAATACCAACACCCCAGTACCTCCAGTGATGTATAAGGCCCAAGCGGTGAACAATACCAGCACCCCAGTACCTCCAGTGATGTATAAGGCCCAAGCGGTGAACAATACCAGCACCCCAGTACCTCCAGTGATGTATAAGGCCCAAGCGGTGAACAATACCAACACCCCAGTACCTCCAGTGATGTATAAGGCCCAAGCGGTGAACAATACCAGCACCCCAGTACCTCCAGTGATGTATAAGGCCCAAGCGGTGAACAATACCAGCCTAATCAATGGTTTACTTCAGCCTCTCAAATGTTGCGCGAGCAGTCAACTTAACACCCATAGTCTCCCCAACCACACAACACACGCTAAAATATATTATACCAAAAAGCTTAATCAAAATTTAATAATATTTATGTATAAATTTAATACTTCATAATGTCTGTGTCAAGAATATTATCAGCAATGATACTTTACAAAGTATAATATATTTTCTCTCTCTCGACCCAAAATATAAACAAAAGATAAAGAAAATTTGAAATGCGATGGTAAACTTCTCTATTCTGATAAGAAAGCTACCCGCTGTAGTGGCCTCGACGGGGACAATAAGCTGTCGGCTTGTCAAAGATCCCTATCATTTTCCTGATAATTGATGATTTTATTGAGCTGGATTTTGAACTGCTGTATTATTTTCTCATGTACAGCTTCGGCTGGTAAGCGGTTCCATGGGGTTTACCTCGGTTTACCCGAGTCACTAATAATATTATTATTATTAATATTTTATTCAGGAAAAGTACATACATAGATGCAGTTACAAACAATGTTGAATTTATAGATAGAGCTAATACATACAATACCTAAAGTCACTATATAATACACAGCGTTTCGGGCAAGGTGTGGGGGAAAAAACACCGACTAAAACTTAATAGTAATTGAGAGTAAAGTATAAATTGTGTTAAAAATGGAATAAAAAAAGACAAGGGGGGACATGACAGACATCAGCATTGTACAAGTTGGTCAACAAACAGCATTGTTTAGAAGCAAGACATGGGTACTCCCCCCCCCCCATGGGTACCTCCCATGGGAACTCCATATTCATCAAGAACTGTAAAAAACCACTATCGCAGGCCCTTCACATTCTGTGGAGACAAAGCCTAGATACTGGCGTTATTCCTGATATACTAAAAACAGCAGAGATAGCACCACTTCATAAAGGAGGAAATAAGGCAGAGGCAAAAAATTACAGACCGATAGCACTAACATCGCACATCATAAAAATTTTTGAGAGAGTGCTAAGAAGTAAGATCACAAAATACATGGAATCACAGCATCTCCATAACCCCGGACAACATGGTTTCAGAACAGGGCGCTCTTGCCTGTCGCAGTTGCTGGACCACTATGATATGGCATTAGATGCTATGGAAGACAAACAAAACGCTGATGTAATTTACACAGATTTCGCAAAAGCTTTTGATAAATGTGACCATGGTGTTATTGCCCATAAAATGCGCTCAAAAGGAATTACCGGAAAAGTAGGCAGATGGATCTACAATTTCCTGACCAACAGAACCCAATGTGTAATAGTCAACAAAATAAAATCCAACCCGTCAACCGTTAAGAGCTCAGTCCCCCAGGGTACTGTGCTTGCTCCAGTACTTTTTCTCATCCTTATATCGGACATAGACAAGAACACAACCTATAGCACTGTATCATCCTTTGCAGATGACACTAGGATCTTCATGAGAGTAGGCAACATAGAGGACACGGCGAACCTCCAGTCAGATGTAGATCAGGTCTTTCTATGGGCTACAGAAAATAATATGGTGTTTAACGAAGACAAGTTCCAGCTCATGCGCTATGGAAAAAATGAAAATATAAAAACGGAAACCACGTACAAAACTCAGGCAAATCATAACATAGAACGAAAAGGCAATGTAAAGGATCTGGGTGTACTCATGTCGGAAGACCTTACCTTTAAAGAACACAATAAAGTAGCCGTCACAACTGCAAGAAAAATGACAGGTTGGATAACAAGAACTTTTCACACTAGAGATGCTATACCGATGATGACACTTTTCAAAACGCTTGTGCTCTCTAGAGTGGAGTACTGCTGCACAATGACAGCCCCTTTCACTGCTGGTGAAATTGCTGACCTGGAGAGCGTGCAGAGATCCTTTACTGCTAGAATCCACTCGGTAAAACATCTAAACTATTGGGACCGACTAAAGAGCCTAAATCTGTATTCCCTTGAGCGCAGGCGGGAGAGATACATAATAATTTACACGTGGAAAATATTAGAGGGGCTGGTCCCAAACCTGCACACAGAAATAACATCACATGAGACCAGAAGACATGGCAGGATGTGCAGAATACCCCCGTTGAAAAGCAGAGGTGCAACTGGTACTCTGAGAGAGAACTCTATCAACATCAGAGGCCCGAGACTGTTCAACACGCTTCCACTACACATAAGGGACATAACTGGCAAACCCCTCACAGTGTTCAAGAGAGAACTGGATAAGCACCTCCAAAGGATACCTGATCAACCAGGCTGTGACTCATACGTCAGGCTGCGAGCAGCCGCGTCCAACAGCCTGGTTGATCAGTCCAGCAACCAGGAGGCCTGGTCGATGACCGGGCCGCGGGGACGATAAGCCCCGGAAGCACCTCAAGGTATCCTCAAGGTAAGGTAAGGTAGGTATCCCCCCCCAAAAAAAAAAAGAGTACCAATGATGCAGTTGTTAGTCTGACTTAATCTACTCGGCCCTTGACAAAAGTGAGTTTCCGATTGAACTCTTCATTGACACGAGAAAGGCTTTTGATACCGTTAACCGTAACTACCTTTATAACCTCTCCTACTATACCACTAACCGTAGGGTGCCTCAGGGCAGCATCCTAGGACCCCTCCTGTTTCTTATATACAAATGCTATGCCTAATATCTCAACATGCTTAAACCTATATTGTTTGCCGATACTACTCTCACCCTAAACCACTCATTAAATAATGTTGTAAACAATGAATTAAAACTCCACTTGTGGATATCGACCAACAAACTAACACTAAACAAAAAAGACCTACTAAATCTTATTTGGAAGCAAATCAACACAATTCAGCTTCAGATAATGTAAACATTAGCAATAAAAATGATGTAAAGTTCCTTGGTCTATACTTAGACAAGAAACTCAACTCAGCACCCACAGACAACCCAACTATAAAAGGTTTCTAACAGTTGGTATACTCTCAAAGATCAGATTATGTACCCTACTCTCCTCTCACTGTTAAGCACTTACCTATCCCTGTCTTATGGTATCTGTGCTTGGGGTTCAACCTCTGCAAACTACCTCAAGCCCATCATCACCCAGCAAAAAATCTTATCAGGACAAACTCTGCTTTCAAGCAATACAGCTCAGTTTAAATCTGATAAATTCACGATATGCATTCTCTTGTCAATTACATTTATAAGACCCTTTTAAGTGCAAAACCTGTTTTGAAACTTCCTGGAGATGTAATAGAACACTCACCACACAAATCTGATATCCCCAGTCAATGTGTAATCACTATGCAAATTATCAAAACTGGCGTAAGGTCAGCGGGAAATGACAATTAGAAAGAGGGGGGGGGGGAAGAGAACGAGACGAAAGTTAAAGTTGTCCAGCAAATTAGCGAGGACAGCACGAGTACAAGGCCACAAAATAGGACTGACCCATGGAGCATCACTCCGGCAGCCGCCCCCCAAACACCCTCACGGCAACAAGGAGCCGGACAGGGAGGGGGGGGGGGGGTATATGTATACATGGGCTCTTACTTTTTCGTAAACCCGCTGGCACGCACAACGTTTCGGACAGGTCCTTAATCCTAACGTTCCCCCCCCCCCCACAAGTAATAGTGACCAATCACTTGGCTGGACGATAGAGCGACGGTCTAGCTTCATGCAGGTCTGCGTTCAATTTGATGGTTAAAGTAATTGGGCACCCTTTTCCCCGTCCAAATCCTTCAAGCGATATGTGGACGTAATGGTTTTGCGCTTTATCCTGATAGTTACCTTTTTTCCCCAAATTCTTTCGAATGAGCTTGCAGACTAGGTTAGTCTAATAGCATGGCAAGTAATTATCAAAGGCGCCAATTAAGTAATCAAGATGAACCCAGCCGGGAAGGCTATGTATACACAGTTTCAAGTATGGATATAAAAAAAGCCAATAGGCTCAGGAACCGTGTACTGCTTGACCGACTATTTAGAGGCGGCACCAAGTAGCTGAAGCTTAACTCTCGGCCCAAATAGACTGTAACCAACTGATAAGCAAGGGCGCCTGGTCTTACCGTTGGTAGAGAAAACTATTATCAAGGGATCAGATTTCTGATGTCTTGGGGGGGGGGGGGGGGGAAATAGTAATTTTAAAATTAAGCTGAATGCAGAGTAAAGGATGTACCTGACCATAGGTTATTAACTTTCGCTACCTGTTCAGTGGCTTAATTTATTAAAAAACTTCAGTAATGGCGAAGGCAGCAAGTAATATTGTTGCGATATAGTGTTTAAACGATATGGGCATGAAAGTCATAAGTTTTGTTTACACGATTTTAATTAGTGTAACAATCACGTTTCTTATCTGAAAGGAGACGAATTCACCTTTTTCTTACATCTAAACTTTATAAAAGAATTTACACTGTACAATTTTTATATAATCAACCAACACGGCCATGGCCGTGTCCACCTCTATGGCCACCATCGCGGAAGCCTCCGTGATGACCTCTGAAGCCGTCCACTACGAAGGGTCGATCTACTGGGACCACGAAAGGAACGCCAACCGGCTCAAAGTCATCAATAATCTCGAAACTTCCATCTCCACGGAAATCGTGTCCGCCTCTGAAGCGGCGTCCATCAAGCCTGTGGCCTATATGGCCACCTTGGAAGATACCGTGTGGTTCAGGAGCCGACATTACGCCACTAACTGCAGTTATCATGATCTGTAGAGATTAATATATTAGTCATTACATAATAACTTGTTACTTAATTTCACCACACAACTTAAAATATAACTTAAATATTTACCAAATACACAACAAACATCGCTACTGATGTAGAAGTGACAGCTGTATCAGCACCAGAAACCAACTGACATCCCACACCTCACGCGCCGGTTATATAAGTTTGGCAGACTGGTTGTGGACCCGAAGCGAAACGGATATCTGGTGCGAGGGTCGAAGCTTCGATCATGTGGAACAAGGGGTGTGTTGGGGGCCAGCCAATCGCAGACAGCTTCAGGCGAAACACGCTAGTTTAACACTTATGGGTCCTTGTTTACTTCTTCCCATATCATCATCTTGACGCTCTGCATCAAATTGGTTTATGGTTTGCTCTGATGCATTTCAATAATTCCCAATATAGCATTTGTTAACGTTAAACTCGGTGTTCCAGTGCAGGTACAAAACCACCGCGATCGGTATTGTCTTTAGCCCTTCCCGTGCATCTTTCGTGTCCCCGTTCATACTTCTATCGCACTGCGATATAATATAGTTAAACTTATATAACGTTTCAATCTGTCCTCTTACAAAGAACATCACACTTCAATTGTATGCGTTACATTAAGTAAAAAATTGTTGTACTTGAAAATGAAAACAGCTCGCGAAAGTAACATTGTCCCGTTTTCTGTTTTGGGTCGGCTTTTTTTTATTTTTTATTTTTATAATTACATGCAAAGCATGCTACAGAAAAGACAATAAATATAAATATGTAGCGAGTAATCCTTATACTCGCTCCATTATCTCATTATCTTAATGGCATAACTAATTACACAAGCTATAATCCTATCCCTATTTACAGGTAACGGTTTTTCCACCCTCCTATCTTACTGTGAGGTGTAGTCACCGTATTTAAGCAAGCGATTGAAGAATAGCAAACACGGGAGACATCTCCCGTCACGCAGGGTGCAGTCGCACCTCCACAGATCTCCAGTATCATCTCTCGATACTGTTAATGCTCATAAGGGCCACCACTTACGGGCTATTCATGCCCGTGCCACATCTTGGGTGGCTTAATCTTTATCAATCATCAATCAATCGAATAGCAAAAAACCATTTGGTCACCATTTGGTCCGGGAGACATCTCCCGTCACGCAGGGTGCAGTTGCGCCTCCACAGATCTCCAGTATCAGCTCTTGATACTGGTAATGGCTCAAAAATGGCCACTACTTACGGGCTATTCATGCCCGTGCCACCTCTTGGGTGGCTTAATCTTTATCAATCAATCGAATAGCAAAACAATACAATTTCCTCAGTCAACAATGTAGCACTCAGCGTGTACAGTTCTAATCGACCCAAGACGCTACAGCTTCGACACAGAGCAGACAGCAGACTACGACCGCATCGAGCCGCCACGCTCTCGCTCCCCGAGTTCACTCACAATTTCCAATTGAGCCACCACGCTCTCCCACATAGAGCTCCACGACTCCGGCCTCACTCAGCTCTCTGCTCTGCTCCAGGCTTCGTCTCAACGTCTACGACACTGCTTTATCCAGGACTACTAAATAAATATGAAACTCACTAAACACTGTGTATCTAATCTACCCAACAACGTAACATAATCGTACGTTACAAATAAAATATAAAATATAATAAGGCAGCTGTGTCTTCGGCCCGTGTCGACGTGCACGCTGTGATGTCTCCTGCGGTGAGTGGTGCTCTTCCCCGGGTTGATGAGGCTGCGATGTTGAGTGATCGTGCGTTGCGGGGACTTGCGCGACCGACCGGAGGTTCTGCTACGGTGCCTCCTGGCGGGGGTGATAGTTCCGACGACCTGTGACCTTTGTCCAAGCGTTCGTGGCGGGCTTTGAGTCCGAGTTCGATGTCTCCGCCTCGTGGTGAGGCCTGGGCCGATGTCCTGGATTTTCGGGACTCCGGAAGTTCGTCTTCTGTGGATGATGATGTGGGCGACGCTGTTGGAGTGCCTGTGGCTCCTGCGGCTCCTGTGGGCCGTGTTGCAGCGGTGGTGGGTCCTGTGGTGGGATTGTCGCCTGACCCTGGTCCTGTGTCTTCTCCGGTTGCTGGTTCCCCGAGTTGGGGAGTGTGGCACCGGCCGAGGTTGCGGGAGAGGGAGGGGACTTGGTGCTGATTCTTAAGACTGATTCTGTTCCGGCGGCCTTCGTGCCTCTGGCGTCCATGTCTGTCCCTTCCGTGCATCTGCCCTCGGTGATGCCGACCGCTGCGCGGCTGCCCTCTGCTCAGCCGTCCTTTGTTACTACGCCCCTTGTGGTGTCGGCCCCTGCACCATCCCCCTTTGTGATTGTGTCCCCTGCGACTCTGCCCGCTATGTTGCCGCCCTGTGTCCGGCCGGCTCCTGCGCTTCAGTCCCGTGTGGTTCTACTGTCTGTACCGAAGAGCTCTGTGCGGCCTCTTCCCGTGACTTCCGCCCCCCGTGGTGGAGGACGCCGAGCTGGATGTTCCAGACTTCATGCATCGACCGCGAGGATCACGTAGTCACGTTAACGCGTCTGCGGAATTGTGGGCTTGGTGGGATGCATGTAGGAAGAGGTATCCGCGGCGTCTTTATCCGGATAAATATAATGATGATTAACTGTGTGTGTGTGTGTGTGGTTCTGGTTTTGTGTTGCTTTATTTATTTGTTTTGATGTGCTGTAAGCTAGGGGTTTATTTTCATGTGTTTCTTGCCTGGTTCTTGTTGGGCTATAGTGCTCTGGTGTTTTCTCTTTTCTGACTATTTCATTGTTACATATGTTTATGTTACCATTTTGTGGTTTGTACGACTTTTGTTTGTGTGTTTACCTGTTATAACGTTTGTTCCTGTGTTTCTTGCCTTGACAATGTGATTGATGATGTTGATGTTTTTCTATTGTATTTGTGTTTTCCCAAATAAAAGATAATATGACAAATATATGACATATGACACATATCATGTCAATATGTCACTTTATCGATGTTTGTTTCAAATTTTTGTATTATACGACTATTGTTTATGTGAGTTGTACTGTTTGATTGATTGATTTTTTATTCAATGTGATTGATGATGCTGATGTGTGCTTTAATATACCTACAATTTTCTCTCATCTTTTATTTTTTCTTGCTATGTAACTGTTATCATGTTTATAAATTTTGCAAGTATTTACCTACTTAAAATTTTCTTAGATTAAGGACCTGCCCGAAACGCTGCGCGTTCTAGTGGCTTTACAAGATTGTAATTACTATCCTATATATCCTCACACTTCAATGTACCTTCTTGTATATATATAAAATAATAAATAAATAAATTCAGGTAAAGGTACCTGAGTTCTTGAGTTCTGTTCATGTGTTTCTTGCCTTGTTAATGTTAATGCTGATGTTTTTCTGTTATGGCTGTATTTATGTGTTACCAAATAAAAAAGAAGAAGAAAAAAAGAAGTATGAACGGGGACACGAAAGATCCACGGGAAGTACTGAAGACAATACCGATCGCGGTGGTTTTGTACCTGTACTGGAACACCGAGTTTAACTGATGACCAGACCACACACTAGAAAGTAAAGGGACGACGACGTTTCGGTCCGTCCTGGACCATTCTCAGTCGATTGTGGACACAATCGACTTGATGGTCCAGTACGGACGGAAACGTCGTCGTCCTTAATTCACCTTTAGTGTGTGGTCTGGTCAACATAACTTTAGTCACGTTATTGTGACTCATCGCCTGCACCGAGTTTAACGTTAAGTTTTTTTAGTTTTAGTTCATTATTATGCACCCCATACCCATCTTGTGGGCGGTAGTGGAAAGGGTTACAGAGGCACATAATGGGCNGCTTCGTCGGCACCTGCCAATGCATAACCAGGTTCTGAAGCAACCCGTACAGCAGCTGTTAGTGGTGTTTGGGGTACCGTGATTGGCTGACGTACATCAAGCAATGGCCATACAGGATGCTGCCAAGAAAAAGTGGTAACAGTCTTATTATGTAAATACAGTACCATGCCTGGTAAAGTTAAATAAATGTTAGAAATGCAGGCTAATTAGTAGACTTAACCTACCTAGTTCTAATGGCAAATGTTTCATTCCATAACAAATATGGTTGTAGTTTTTCCCTTGTCTGTACTTTAAAAAGTATTTAATATCGTGTAAGTAGATATTCACATTTAATGCATATGAACTCTTATTACCTTCAGAATTTCTAAAACAAATTCCACATTCCAAATCGTATCATTTTATTTTCAAATATAGTACTACAGTATTCAAAATAATGTATAGATATTTTACAATTTTACCAAATGATCTTAACTCATTACTCTAGTACTTTCACTGGCTTTTTACCTGATATTGTTTGAGAGTGGAAGCCTTATCATGCAACAGGAGTGATATGGGTACATCAGACAAGGGCAAGTGAATTTCCTAACCATGGCTATTATGGCCGAGTTATGAGAAAAACCGAGTGAGAAAAACCAGCTATTTTGAAGTTCAAGTCCTAGCCTTGTATTTCAAAATACAGTGTACTTCAATGTACATACCTCCACAGCAAACACTGAGGTGGCACCACAGAGTCCAATAGCTGCACAAATTTCTTTTGGGTGGATTTCAGACACCAAGAGATTGTACAGTGGAAGATAGTATTCATCAACGAGTGAAAGGCAATTCTGCTTAAAACTGCCAGTTTGTCGACACAACCCATCTAAAATCTGAAAAGCATCAATTATTTATATGTAACTTAATATACAACCAAGTTAGCCTTAAAAAAAATGTCATGCACACACTCGATAAAGATGTGTACTGAAGCTACAGGCATACCTCAGTTTAAGAGTTTAATTGGTTCCTGGAGACGCCTCGTATTCCGAAAACTCGTATTCTGAAGCTAATTTCCCCATAAGAAATAATGGGAAATGAATTAATCCGTTCCTGACTACCCCAAAAACCCCATATCAAACTAAATTTTTATACCTAATTCATCTAAATAAACCTACAAAACTATGTTCAAGTTATTACTTACCTTCCTCTTGAATGCTGTAGGCGTATGGAAGATGGTGAGGAGGGGGGGAGGAGGAGAGGAGTTACTGTTTGGAAGGGGAGTCCCCTTCCATTATCACATCAGGCAGTGAGGACTTCACTGGTATGCACACACTGGCACATTTTGCCTGCATACCACTAAGACTTGCTTGTCTTACTAAGAATTTCTCTAAAGACACTTGTTTTTCCCTACATTTTAACACTTGTCTGTAGTAAGACATCACATTATCATTTAAAAGGTCAATGCAACGGCCTGCTACAGCTTTATCTGGGCGAGTTTTTTCAACAAAACTTTGCAGTTCTTCCCATACTTCACACATTTTCTTAATCAAGAAGGGACATCCTCTACTGCCTCTACTCACAGCTATTTTCTTAGGTTGAACCTTATCAATGGCTTTCTTGAGACCCATGGTGAGATATATAATAACAAATTGTATAGTCAAATGACCAAAAATCCAACAAAACACTGAAAATCCAGGTGAAGAATTGATGTGGGATAGTCACTGGGCGCGAGACAATGGTAAACTGAGGGGTGGAGGGGCGGAGGGGCGATGATCACCGAACCACCACGCGCTAGGTCGGCCTGTACACGTATCAACAAACTCGTGTCCCGAGGTAACCCTCGCGTTCCGAGACATATTTTCCGAGGAAATCCTGCTCGTCTTCCGAAAAACTCGCATACAGGGACACTCGCATTCCGAGGTACCACTGTATTCCTACTATCTAAACTTATTTGTTAGCAAGCTAAATGGTAAACTGTACTGTCTTTGCAAAGAATAGTTATACAATATTCACTATTGCACAAGATATATTCATGGTACACCTTGTACAGAGCAAATGTACCTCAAAATAATATACAATACTGTACAGTGTATACAAAGTAAGAATTGTGTGTCACAGACCTCCAAAAAATGTAATTTTCCCCTGCTTTTTAAAACTCTGTATAACATTTTTGACCCCACAACACTTAAAAGTCAGTTATTCAAAATCCTACAAAATGACAGGCCAACTGAATGCATCACACATCAATTTAATGAATGTAAATTTGGCAATGAACTGATATATTTGTAATTGTGGTAAACAATAATGCAAGCCATACTCTTGCTTCTGTTAACATTTTTGGCTCCTGATCCTTATTGATTCCAATCATTTGTTATCGATGGTTCAAACTCTGGATAGTTGCCAGATGCATAATTGCATAACTACTTTAGAAAACAAAAATAAATAGCTCAAACAAAATCTTAACTTTTTTTTTTTTTTTAGGTCACACAAGTTTCAAGGAATGTAAGGGGTTAAATAGGGCTGCATCAAATATTTCCAATACATACATGGTTTTAGCGAGTGTAATGTTTATATTTTTTAAAGAAAAAATAATGACACTACACACCTTGGATATAAGAACTTATCATACCTGTTTGAATTCTTCTTCAGTAGTTTTTGAAGTGAGAATATCTCGCCAGTGCTGTACCATTGCCTGGCAGAAGTCACACGGTTCATCTCCGCTGTGCGGAAGAGCAGGTTTCTGGTAGAAGTCACTCTGGTGCATTCTAGGCTCGCACATTTCTAATGAAAAATTAGCAAGAATGGATATAGTAGCTCATCACTACCAAATTTTAAATTTTCACCAAATTTACAGTAAAAAAAAAAAAAAAAGATGAATTCCAGTGCTGAACACGAATGTTAAATACAAATTCCTTAAACTTGGGAAAAGGACAGCAATTCTGTATACCTCATCAATAATACAGTCACAAGTAGATCTTGTTCGTTACACACACACACACTCTTGAGATTCATGGCAAACAGTGACCTGAGGCTGAGACAAATGTATCAGTGTACAAACAGTGAGCAAACAGTGCAGGTTTTATAATAAGCATCAGAAACAGAAGAACAAATATAATTTCAGTTATATCTAACATTGGTGGGGACACTGACTACACTGTGCAGCTCCGGTTGCCGTACTACAGAACACATGTTGACAAAATGCTGAACAAAGAAGAATGACAAGTATGACAGTTGCCAAGGAAGAGTCAAGTGACTCCATCTGTACTTGTTAGAGAAGTACAAAGCATAAGGGGAATAACCAAGAGGTACAACAACAGGGTAAAACAGTTCATCAGCTCACAGCTCTCAACAATGGGTATAAATTGAGAAGTTTTTTACTTTAGGTAGGAAACAGGATGGAACTGGTTTGGAAATAGTGCTGTGAAAGAGTGAAATGGGCTGTCATCTATTATTATTAGAAACAGTTTAACACGTTCCAAAAATATATTGGATAGGGATATGGGGAAAGGGGGGGGGGGATTTAAACAGGAAATGCCTAGTATGGGCCAACATGGCTGGTGTGATACTCCAATTCTTTTATGTTCTTATCATATTCAGTGGGTATGCTTTGTTGATTAGATAAAGCTGCAGATCTGGCTAAATTTAAACATTTTAATTTCACACAAAATGAATTATTAAAAAAGTTGAAAATGTCAAAGATTAGTAAGACCAACGAGTCAAGGTATGATCCTTGAAGGAGCCCACTTGCAACATCTCTCCAGCCTGACATTTGTGAGACCCTTTTATTTCCTGTCAGGTACTTCATTACAGAGTTCAGTGTCTCCAGTTTATCTTATCCAGCCTGTATTACTGTACTGTATTATCTGTATCCAGTTTAATTGCTATCATTTACCCCACATTTCTGTGAAGAGAATTATTTTTTTTTTTAAATCTGGACACAGAAAAGCATGTGCCATGTTAAGAGAATAGAATAAGAAACTTAAATATCTAGAGATGCAGATACACAAGTCAATAATTGGCACAATAGAGAGCAGCACACGAAAATCTTTTTGCAATGAACTAATGGACGATTATAGACTAATGAATTTGAGGATAAGAGAGCAAGATGAGTAACATTGTGTGTGAGGACGTGTCAAGAGCACTGATCAACACAGGATGTGGTAAAGGGCAAGGATGGATGGGGGCATGACTTAATTACACACAAATATATAAATTTGTGTGTAATGAAATTGCTAGTATGCTAGTGTGGTAGTGTGTGCATCTGTTCACTGATGAATGATACTTTTAATGTTTTAATAATTATTAAACTTCCTCACTTTCTTTTTTAATTCCAAGCCAATGCCTCCCCACTCCATAAAAGTGGGGAAACTGGGTAATAAATGGTGTGTGTGTAAACACCATTATTTATTTATTTATTTATTTATTTCTGGTTTACACACTGTTGCATTGTTTTCAATATAAGCACTATGCAAAATAATCTAATCCTTAGTAAATGACAATAATCATGTGTTATTTTATGGATCCAAATTCCAATACTGTATCAACTACATACAGCACTATAGGCAACTAGACAAAATAACTGCTAAAATAATTAGCATTTATCTTTTGAAATATCTGAAAATACATGTGCACTTTCTTTATTACAGTATCATCTATAACCTACTTTCTCCATATGTTTCCCTTCTTTCCTGCAGGTTTATATATCCACATCCTATGAAAGTGGGACATGAGTGTAGCAATTATGCATGTTCAGTACTGGTTTGAGAACAAAAAGGTTTGTCTCCAAGCAGTAGTTTCCTTTGTGTTTTATTAGTAACCCCCTGTCCCTAAATTTATAACATCCTAAAAGGGTCAGTTATATCTATGACTCAAGCATAAAATATCTGTAAAATTATAAATTATAGTCAAACTATGAAAGATAAGCATACACCAAGCATTTAGTGATGTTATATCCATACAGAGTTCCTAATACTGCAAATACTGAATACCTTTTGCAGCAAGGTCATTGGTCAACAAATAAAAGTAAATGGGAGCTTCTCATACTAGTGGAAACTCCACTAAAACTACACTTACCAACAAGGTCACAAAAATCGTTAGGGGGTCAGCTGTTCGGTGAGGAAACGGTAGATGTCATCAAAATTGGTCTCGACAAGAGCCATGCAGCCATCAGAAATGGATCCAAGATGTCCACATATGGCAAACAAGCGGTCCATCAACTGAAGATTAAGACACTGTTTTTATAACAATATTGGTCAAAGTAAATTTCTAATAGACGTCACAACAACAAGCGCATGCTTAACATTAAATTGATCCCATGCTTGCCCCTTTATCAGGATAACTAATACCTTTCAAGTAGTTCCAGGTAGTGATTACATGGATAAAGTAAATTAACCTTGATAAATGCATTGTAATGAAAATGGCAAACAAGAATATCCTACAGTGGCAACTGAAGGCAAACAAAATTATGAGGAAATTACATAAACCCAAAACTGAACGATGTTCTACGTAATTTTGGCAAATATTGAAAAAAACCTAATACATGACTGAAGAAATTATTTACAACATATCAGAGCTAAACTGGAGTATGAATACACTGGAATATACATTGGAGTATGAAGCTTTGGCATGACACTGTTGCCTAATAGAGCACTGAAAATGCTATAATCAGTAGCCTTGCAGTGAAGTCTAAAAAAATATAAATATATAAGTTACGACACAAGCTCTGCAAATACCTAAATGGAAAAAAAGCATACTGTGGCAGGTCAACTATAGAATGTACTTATTGGCTTAATATATAACATTCTTAAAATACCTAAATAAATTAGTTATTTGGTCACTAACATTATCTGTACCCTGAATAAACTCATGGGTTAGAGACTG
>WNGS01000690.1:9733250-9752818 GCA_020271785.1 Procambarus virginalis | reverse complement strand
TCCAGAGGGATATCAGGAAACCATATTTAGCGGTATTGCTATCGTGTTTCGCTCAGTGAGATCTCCGTAGCACTGTGTTCGCTTCTAAGTTCAGTTCAGCGCCTCCCGGTCGTCTTCAAAAGTTATTTAATATCTCATTTGGTCTTTTATGTTTTCTTTTCAAAGTTAATCAATATGCCGTTCCCTCATCTCCATAGAAGTCCTCCACTTACCCACCTTTCCTCTCGCACAAGACTACAATATCATTATTTCTCTCAAAACACATGACTGCATGTCCCCCCTCATATCAAGCCTGTTTCTCCCTCTCATCCCCTTCCTCTGACTCCCTCACACCAGATCCAAAACCCACTCTCCCCTCTCCAGCAAGGCAGGTTCCCCTCACCCCTCACGGCGCATCGTCCCGCCTCCCCTCGTAATCGCATATTCATTCTGTAATGTACTCGTTAGCCATATATGGGCATAGAGAGGAAAGCCGCGCCGAGATCAAAGGGGCCGACCTCACGTATGTTTAAATTGCACTACACACGCCGTTGATGGTCCCCTCTCCCCCAACCTGCATCAGCTTGTCGTCAACCTGCCATCAGCCTGCAGCGCTTGCAGTCAACATATCCCTAGCCTGATTTTAACTTTGCACCCAACCTTCATCCGTCTGCTCCTAATTTATCCCAACTAGCCTACCACTGGCCTACATTCAACTGCATTTCTCTCTGCTTGCACCGGCTGACTTCGACATGTTCCGACCCAACGCTTAGCCTGTCATCAAGCACAAAGCTGTCTCAGACTAAATTAAGCCTATTCCCCCCCCCCCCGATCATGTTTCTAGTTAACCGCAGCTTTAACGCAGTTCCAGCCTGTACTCGTCGTTTCCCAAAATGTTCTCAGCCTCCCTGAGCATGTTCTGGACCTGTTCAAAACCTTCCCATCAGCAAATACTGTACACACTAACGCGTCTCACGAAATGTTCTTGTCATTATGTGAACTTGTTTATGTCAGGGCGATGATGCTTGGTAGAAATTTATAGTTATGGTGGTTAGTAAACAATGGTGCAAGGTTTGCTATCAGAGCAAATGCAATTTCTATGTAGCGAGGACAAATTACATGCAGGTATATATATATATATATATATATATATATATATATATATATATATATATATATATATATATATATATATATATATATATATATATATATATATAGCTTTATTACATTACGCAGAAAAAAACGTGTAGAGAGTGAGCTCCAATGACGAGATACGAGAGGAATATAAATGAGACGAGTGCTGCAGAGATGTGGTGGTGGGAAGAGCCAAGCAGCGGCCAGTATGAACACCCTCACTTTACGGATGTCACCCACATTAAACTAATAATTTTTAAGAGCCAGTTACTTTAATGTAATCCAGACAAGCTTTTTTTTATCATTTAATACAGATTAATAAAAGGAACTACTGATAAACGAGTTTCCTTCATGGGATCACTAAGCTGTTTGTGTTATCAGTTATCAGTTTGCCTGACATGGTAGCCATTGCCCTTTCGCAGCACAGCTGCTTCTCTTTCTATTAATGCTATTGCCTTGCTTTCTGTGGCTCATTAAATATGTGCTTTTGCATTAGGCCATTTTAAGACTATAAAAAATAAAATAAAACCACCTATAGGCTAAATAACAGTTCTATCAATTATAAATATTCTTCAATAGATGATTTATATAGTAGCAAAATAATTGTAGTATATGTACCCTGTACACGTATGTATATTTGTGAACTACTTTAATCGCCACAAGTGTGAACAGTCTGTTTTCTTTAGCGAACTCTGTATTGGTAGTGTGGAATTGATTAGGAAATGGGTAAGATCTATGAAGTTACTTATTTGCTTCATTATCTATGCCAAATTCTACTTATAAATGGGCTTGGTTGGATAAAGTCGATGTTGTTAAGTGGCACTTTCCGATAATTTTTGTTATACATTAAACTCGAACCCATCTAGCTTTTGCATCTGAATCACTGTACAGTATTTACGTATTTAAAGCTTCATCTATTTCATATTATTTTAACAATTATTTCATTGTTTTGTTTATTCACACAACGTATTTCATATATATATATATATATATATATATATATATATATATATATATATATATATATATATATATATATATATATATATATATATATATATATATATATAAAATCTTTCCAGTGATCAAGTTAATCACTTGAGTGAGCAAATAAGGTATCCCTGCATAACTGAATAATCTGTAATACACTACGTTCAGTAAGCTATTAGCAACAAACTAGAAGACTGCACTTTTACATGTGAAGGCTTATATCAGAGGTTATACTCTTGTCCAAGATCATAACGGTATGGTCACTGAAGTGTCATCCTTCCTCATATTAGTCAGGCTGCAAAAGAACTTACGTCCATTCGTTCTTCTCCAAATTAATGTATACAAAAAGGCTAAACTTCTTTTAGCCTTTTACAAGACATGCATAACAATTATAAAATTTAGTAGTAATATAAATATATATATACTCATATAATACGGTATCGTAAAATTTCATAAACGTTAAACTAAGTATTCTTTTAATGCTTACAAGCACCTAAATTCCCACACTAAACAGTCACACACACAGCTCTCCAGACCCAACTAAACGTAAAAGTTAACATGACTCACCCATCTTCCCGTCTTGGGATCAATGATGCTGAAAACAAATAGTGATATTTGCATGTATTACATTTGTAGTACAAGTTAGAGCTCTGCAATTTAAAAAACTTTCATATTTTCTAATCGGAAAAGTAAGTAATTATCAAAAGAAGGTACTGTTTATGTTTAATATCAGTGTTGAAAAGACTTTCATGTTCAAAGAGATTCTCTCTCGGAGTACCTTTTGCACCTCTGCTTTTCAATTGGGCAATCTTGCACATCCTGCCATGCATCCTACAGTTATTTACACGTGCAGATTTGGAACCAGTCCCTCTAATATTTTCCAAGTGTAAATTATTAAGTTCTTTAGGTTAGGCAAGAGAGATGCATAGTCCTATAAATTTTAATAATTCCCAATAATTTAGATGTTTATAGTGTGGATTTGGACAGAAGAATATCTTTCTCCAAGTATTCAGGTCAGCAATTTTTCCAATTTTCAATGGGGCCGTTAGTGTGCCACAATATTCCACTAGAGAGAGAATTAGTGGTTTAAAGAGTATTATCATTGGTCTGGTATTGGTATCATCATTCCGACATGAATACTCCCAAATCTTTTACATGACTTTTTTTCAATATTTTGGCCCAACTGCTTTTTATATGTTGTTTCTGTTTAGATATTTACATTTTTTTCACTGTGCTGGAGCTGCAGCTTGTCCTTATTGAACATCATGTTATTTTCTGTGGCCCATTGAAAGATCTTATTAACATCTGTTTGGAGGTTTGCTGTGTCATTTATGTTGTCTGCTTTCATGGTAACCCTAGTGTTGTCTGCAAATGATATAGTATTATAGTTTGTGTTCTTGTCAGTTCTCCAATACGAGGAAAAATTACTGGAGCAAACACAACCCTGGGGACTAAGCTTTGAATGTGGATGCAGATTTTACTTTGTTGACTTACACTGCGTTGTTTCAGTTAAGAAACTAAATATCCATCTTCTTCCTTACTATTAATACAGTACAGTACTTCCTTTTGTGCACAGTAGCACCATAGTCACATTTGTTGAAAACTTTAGGAGAAATCTCTATAATACAACAGCATTTTGCTTGGAATCCAAGGCCATGTCAAAGTGGTCCAGCAGTTGTGAGAGGCAGGAATGCCCTGTTTTGAACCTGTGTCGTTCAGGGTTATGTAGATGCTATGATTTTGTTTCCTTTGCTATCTTCTTGGCATTCTTTCAAAGATTTTTTATAATGTGTGATGATTGGAAGACAAGAGGATCATGTTAAACATGACATTACTTGTACTTTGAAAACATTTCTAACGCCACCTGTAATAAAATCCATTATACAGGGGAACATTTCATAGAGAAAAAAAAAAATCAGGCTTAATTAGAAATACAAGAATTAAAATTATCCTATCATCTGAGTTGATTCCAATCGTTTATTCCTGAGAAATTACGCACCACATTCTTAGGGCCTATTCCCACTAACATTCAAACAACACAATCATTCTTTAGCTGCTTGAAATACAATTCTCTGACGTACCCAAAACACTAACCTTAAATCATATGGAGAGCACATCACCGATACCACTTTCTCTAATTTCATGCAGTCCTATTTCACTCGCTTATTTCTTTGTCATGTTCTTGTTTTTGCTATTAACTCCTTCCACTGAGCACATCAAATATTTCCTTTCCAAAACGTTTCACAATTTAATGAGCGAGCCCTTTATTCCAGGACCCAGAGCTTCCAATTCTAAATCATAGGATCATTTCGTCACAGAAGAACGTGGGAAGATTGTCCCAGAATCATGGTATCAAAGTATACTTTAAAAAAAAACTATTTTACACAATGTTGATATCACCACCATTACATTTATTTAAAATGTTAAGAAATCACAATGTGAGTGTATCCTTTATTATGTAAATACAATAAAATATGCTATACAGGATATAAAAATTTACTATGAACTGATATACGTATGCATCACATGCTGCAGAATAAAGCTGCGTGTGTATATATGTAGTGAAGACTTGCTCAATTTCTGACACGGCTATGAATACAAACAAAAGTTGTCGAAATCCAAGTGCATCATAATCAAGACATGCATACATAAGGATACACATGGCTAACACACTAAATTTATAAAATGCATTTAGTAATAACCATTATATAGAAAACAATAGGTTACATTTTCTTCAAGCTTAACATTAGTACTTGAATATCACGAATAATTTACAATGTATGCAACCGCTTAACTCATTTCTCCAGTAACTAATATACTGACATTAACAATCTTTTAAAATACGTAACAGTAAAAAGGCGGTATAAAATTTGAACATTGGCGTAGTATTAACATCTATTAAAGAAGTTAAAACTAGCGACCAAAACCGTTTCACAACTCTTGGGTAGTCTATTCAAGATCTCTTGTTTTTTCTTTAAACAATCCCTTACCTACACAAGGTAAATATCCCACAATGTGTCTGAATAATACTTGTAACAAAAGCCTTACACAAATCGCACGAAAATCCAGACAAAACAATTTTAACTAAAATCTGGATCTGATTAAATTAGTATTATATGAAATGATGCAATAACTGAAGACTTAATTAACTTCTAAAACCATAAACTATCATTTCACTCCGAAAAAACAAAAACAAACGTCTTGTATTAACATACATACATCCCATTACAGATGCACTCTAAATAGGGTTGGACATTACCACATTAATTGGTTCCATCAGAGAGATTTGTCAAATTGCACAGTTAACCACTGATCATGCAGTGAAACATTGTTATCAGTTCCCTGAACACAATGCGAGTGCCACATTTTTTTTCCCGATAGCTCCCGCCTTTATTAAAAAAAAAAATCACATCCTTCTGATATCTTGGTCTTGAGGGTGAAGCAGTGTAGATTAAAATCCTTTATTTAAATTTGAGGAATGACTCTCTTCCATATTTTGTTTGACAATGTACTGTAGCCTGTAAAAAATTAAAATAGTCCAGTTAGGAATGACATTAAAAATGTATTTTACCTAACCAATTATAAATTTCCACATCATGCAAATTGTTTACTAATTGGGTAACACCAAGAGTACACAAGATTGATGGTATCTGAACTGACAAATCTACAAATAAGAATTGTAGTGCATGTTTAAACACCTGCCAAAATGCCATTAAAAAAAAAAAATGCTATTCCAGGAAGTCCAGATTGAAGACCAAAAGGAGAAAAATATTTTCACATAACTATTGTGATTTCACTGCCTTCACACCAAAAATATTGTAGGCAGCTTCTGAAGTGAATGTATTCATCAGAAGCCTTGTATTAACAAGGTGAACATTCGTTAATGCTAATCTTGCAGCACTGAACATTTCTAGGAATAGCCCTAAATTACCAACACCGATAAAATATAAAACAGTTTTCTCTGGAAAAATGAGAAATCCTCTATACAAATAAATTATTATTTATGACCAAATACTATATATTTTAAATGAGAGGCAACTAAAAACAAAATTAATTCTTTCCCCTGTTACTTAGAAATCAAATGTTTTGCAATACAGTATACAAAAAGCAATAATGTATCTGACATTTGTCGAAGCTCAAAACTAGCGTGTGTGATTACTCACCTTACAGGCGGCAGCATGCATCTGAGTCTGGCACCAGTAGGATGGACCCCAAGTGCACTTGTCGCCTCCCAGAAGCCGCACAGGTGAATTATTAGGGCACAATTCTATTTCCTGGCAAACTTTCTCCGGATTACCAAGTTCAGCAAGCAGGTTCACCAAGTAAGGTCCGTACACTTCAACTATATTGCGGCACTGAAGAGTTTAAATACATTACTATACAGACTGAGGCCCTTATGCAATCATAAACTTTCTTTCATCTGCATTAAAATGTTCATAGTATGTAATACAAAATTATTTATAAAAAATGAAAACCATGCAGGGTTGACCAAGAATTTGATTACACAGTGGACTCTATTCCACTTCCTCTATCTATAATGAACCCTTTACATACTAGAAAATGTTATCAGATCACTCCTCTGAAACTGGGATTAACACAGCATGATTCGTTTCCAGCCTATCCATTTTTGTACAGTACTTTAAACCCAATACATGGGTTTTAGAATTTTACAATATATTACCCAAAATATACCGTAGAGCAGTTTAAATAGTATAATAGTAGATACAACTCATTGTGGGTGACAGTGTTACCAGGATGGACAGGTGTGCGTATGTACCCGGCCATCAATAATGCTGGATGGATCAATAATGTATGAAACAATAATGCAAAAATGATTACACAGCTTTATCTGCATTAATCCATTTCATCCTTGATTACTTCGATGTTCAGCAGCACACACCACATTATGCTTGCAAAAGTGCCTGTCAGTGGAACTGAATCCTCATACTCTAATACCACACACATTGCAAACTGCCTGAATGCACAAACATATGTTCCATCATTTGCTATGAAGGAAACCCTAAAATTTACATATTTATATATTGACTGTATACCTGGACATGCTGAAACATTTATATCTTTTGCTGTAAGAACAGCTTGGGAAAATTTTGTTATAAACATCCCAAAATAATGAAAGGTTTCAGAAATATGGTTTTAATGAACATCAAAACATGTCTAGTGATATAATCTGCATTTTCAAGGGAGAACTGGAAACTGGCAGCTCTCAAAAGTTAGAAATATTAATGATCGAAGCCTAGTTGATTTTAACACAACCTACTATAACAAAATGTTTACCAATATGAGGATAAGTATTTAAGACAATTACAAAACAAAGTATGGGTTAATGACTAAACATCAAACATGAAGGGTTAATTCAAGAAACAAGAGCGTGAAGTGTAGAGCACACAACATTCTCACCTGCTCCTTTGTATTTTGTGGGAACAACCTGCACACTTCTTCCAGTATGGTGTCAATGGTAGTGGTGGCCTCTCCGTCCTTCAACTTCTCATCCACATAACTAACTACACCTTTGCACACTTGGCACTTGTCTAGCTGTAAATTTGCCATAGCCCTCAGACCTGAAACAGCAATATCAGAATTAAGTAAAATGCCTGCTTTGAGGAATTTAGCTCAGCAGTATTGGTACTTACATAAGCAATATGCTACTCAATTTACATCGAAAAGCTTCAGAATTTGCACTCGAGTGAGGTGACAATTTTAAAGATAAGTTAGTTTCAGAGGGTTAATTTACCTCGTGCCATGTCACAACGTTCACCGTAGTTTTTGTAAAGACAAATTTACTGTTAAGGCAATAACCCCAGACATGACGTACCTGTGAATGAAGGTGGTTTACAAAGTTTAATTTGTTGGCAGACAACCTTGGGATTCATCTCATTAACCAGGAGCTTGATAATCGCATCACCATACTCCTCTACAAAACCAATACAATCATCCTGGAGTGTTCCTGGTATGTGGGCACATATAAAGTCTACAACTTCAATGATTTCATTCTGGAAAGAAAAAAGAAAACCTCTATAATGCAAATTATTCATTAACTCGAATTAATTTTCTTTTTGGCTTCTCACCTATCACGGCGGGACTTGTATTAATGAAATGTGTGGCATGGGTAGATTACCGCAGATGATATGGCATACATTCAAGATGCATCCTTATGTAAAAAAATATTTAGGGACTAGATTATGCTACCTACCTGACACCTGCTTGATGAGGTTCTGGGAGCAAAGATAATTTGCTTAATTTCAGAGATTAGTTACAAGGCTGATACCAGAATAATGATGGGTGAGAAGGAGAACAATATACTGTAAGGGAATTGAATCTTGTATCCTAACAATTGGGAAATCCAGAGAGCAGTGATCAGAACACAAATTACTGCATGTTTGAATCCACTACTGTACAACACCAGGCAGTATAATAACAGAGAAAGCTGCACAAGACTTCCTTTCAAGCTGTCAGAACAGGTTTACATGCAATATAGATGTACTACTTTTGTCACTTAAAGAGAACATAAGCAGAGATAATTCAACACAAACGCTAAACTATGTAAGCCAATACGTAAAAGCAATACTCAAACCCATCTATGTTTAAAAATTGAGTCTTCTACCCCTGCACCAATAATGGCAAATTACACATCTATTAACAAACACTGACCCAGTCACAAAGCTACAGTGTACCAAACCAGGAAAGACTTGCTTTTTCCTTATCTTGAGAATGCAAACGTATCACACTACACAAGAAAATAGTTACTTGAATATATTTGTTTCCACAGTTGTGATCATTTTGACAACAGCCACATGCTAAGGGTTGAACAAAGTGCAGGCGATGAGTCACAATAACATGGCTGAAGAATGTTGATCAGACCACACACTAGAAGGTGAAGGGACGACGACGTTTCGGTCCGACCCGGACCATTCTCAAGTCAATTGACTTGAGAATGGTCCAGGACGGACTGAAACGTCGTCGTCCCTTCACCTTCTAGTGTGGTCTGGTCAACGTTGAATAAAGTACTTGAAAGAAGCGACAATAGTCACCCAACACTTTATAGACCTGATAAAGTAACCTATACAGTACAAAGATTGCACTTCACAGCAATGTGACCACAAACCTTGGTAGCATTTCTCAAGAGAAACTGGTCCAGTTGCATCATTGTTAGTTCACAGAGCACACACACAGCAGACTGTCCCATCTTGGATGCCTCAGCACCTTTATTTATCTTATCTGAAAAAAAGACATTTCATTTTTTCAAGTGTTCATTTTTTTAACATTATCACATTTTTATTATCCAACTGAATTAATACTTTTCAGGATAGGATAAATACACTTACTCCGCTCTTAATTTATAGTAGTGTAAACCTCAAAAGTCATCCCATGATCATCGAGGAGTAAAACAAGCAATTGGCCTTTCCAAAAACCATTTTAAATGTTGGCAACCCTTTCAGGGCCTGGCAAACCATTACATCTAACTGGACTCATTCTGGTCACTACTTACACAACTAAAGATATCAATCCTTGTAAAAGAAAATTTAGATCCTTCTAGATTTAGATCCCAACATTGAAACTATTAATCCAGTACTTGACATCTATCAGTGTCATTATCTTAACACATAATAATGCAATACTGTAATATGCATCATTACAATTGTTAATGACACCTGTATCATTACAACAAAAATATAATGGACAATGACATCTGAACATATAAAAGCTCACTAGTTATAAATTTATGAAGTTTGTTACAAACTTACCTATGGAATTGGATACCATAAACATGCGTGAAATTGGAAGCTGGTGAGTACTATCCAGTTTGGGTAATTCTGCAAAGAAGAAAATTTACAATCGAGAAAAATGAGTCGATACATTCGATATATCCTAAAAAGATATTTTTTAAGCAAAAAAATCGCACTAACGTGACAGAGAAAATCAGGGTGGTACAGTGGTAGAGTTTGTGGCTGGAAGTGCTTTGGCAGCGGGTTCATCAAGTCACCCGAAAGCTCCAGTGGATTCTATCAGGATATTTTTGACTGTACAAAAACAGAAAAGGTGGCTACACATGCACAATATTTCTTGGATATTCCAATATACTTTCAATTAATCTTATATTTTAATTCAACCTCACCGCCATAGTCATTTTTCAATCTTTCATCATCACCAAGCATTTTTTTTTAAGGTGCATGTTTATCCAATCAATACTGATTGGATGAACAATCCAATCAATACTGTTGTTAGTTCATTCACTACTTGAGTGTGCTATTTCAACTATGGCTTATTTTGTCTTTATATTTTTATTTTATGTAATGGAAAATGTTTAAGCATACAAAAGCAAAAACAAATAATATTGTATATAATTCAATTACACTAGGGCAGTCCCAACCAAAGTTCTGCGAGCCCACGTATGGGGTGCCTTGAGAACTTGCAAGAATAAAGTAACTTGCAAAGTTTAAGAGTAAACAAAAATAATTAAGGTTTTAACATGACAGCCATATTCTAATTATGAGAGCAACTAGATTTTCTTCAGAGAAAATGTTCTTTCAAGACAAACCATTGCTCCTGTAACTAGCATACCTGGCAGATATTAACAAATGTTGAACACCAATAAACAAGGTCCCAAGGAAACTATTTTGATGTGTACAGACAAACTTTTATATAGCAATATAAAATAAAATTGCCATTTAGGAAAAAAAAAGTTTCAAGCTGTTATTTTGAAATCTTCCCCTTTTTTTCAGCTCAAGACCAATACAATTGACAACCACCACGAAGCCATTAAGCACCCGATTTCCAGCCACATGGAATCTCTGACTGAAGAGCTTGCAAGAAAAAGCGCGAAACCATTACGACTATACAGCACTTGGAAGGGATCAGGATAAAGATTTTGGACAAGGCAGAAAAGGAATAGTATCAAGGCAACTTGGATGGATGGAGATTGAATGACGACCTGCATATCCTCATATCTACCTTCAATTAATAAAATTAGGTGACTGCAAAATTGCTTAAAGAAAAAAAAGTATTCAAAACAATCTACTAGAACCTTTGGGAGAAAAAGAAAATGGTGTAATCTTGAAGCAAGCTATACAACCATAGATGGTACTGCAATGTTCCATCTTTTAGAAAAATAACCATGAATAGAATTAAGAAAATGGTGGCAGCTCTATGAAGGACTACACCTCACAAACCTTTGGGCCGACAGAGTCCAAGTTGGATACACACTTCATCAGGAGAGAGATCATCGATCAACATCTGAATGATCTGTTCAGAGTAGGTATCGACAAATGTCCGGCACTCTGCACGAACAGTTGTCGGCAGTACGGAGCACAATTCTTCCAGAGCCTTGCGAATGTCGGTCTAAAAAATACATTATGTAAGCAAGCATACTAAATAAAACTAGACAGTGTATGTTAGTTTAAAACAATTTTAAATTTATGTGCAATATATAAGTCAAACATTTTGACAGACTACAGAATAAAATAAATAAAATACTAAATAAAAATATACTATACAGTATTTTATTATTTTTCTTATAATAAGAAAAATATTATTATAAGAAAATTTATTCAGACTACAGAATAAAAATAAATACTAAATAAAAAATATACTATACAGTATTTTATTATTTTTCTTATAAGAAAAATTATTATCCACCATTTTCTTATACAGTACTGTATATATATTAGTCTTGTTATACATGTTTACTCATGAATTTTCTTCCTAAACAGGACGTTTGAGTATTTAACAAATTTTAACAATCATCAAATTACTGTAAAATGCTTTAGAATGAACATTAATGTTTAATACACAAACAAATCACAATACTCATAGATATACCACAATGGAAATTGTGAGTTTGCAGTTATAGTGTCAATGCAGCAGTTTGAGGGTCCCGGCAGTTCAGTCGGATTCGTTAAAACACACAATCAAGAATTCCAGGTTCGAATCCCGGGCAGGGCAGAAATGGTTGAGCACTGTTCACCTAACAGTAAGTAGGTACTCTGGAGTTAGCTTGTTGTAGAGTTGCATCCTAGGTGGGGTCAGTAATTTGACCTTGGGGGACCTTAATTAAATCCCAACGTGTATGAATTCACTCCAGTTTCCTGTCCCCCGACAATGAATTATTATTAATATGTAATGCGATACATCTGGGAAAATCATTGGAGCTACCAGATCAGTGCCTCCAGACTCCTAGTAGATCCCAGGTTACATAATCTTTAGTATAATGCAATGGACTTGTTTGCCAAATAATAGTCCATCAGATTTTTTCCTTTAAAATTTCCCTCCCACTGTCTCCATTAACTGGGCTACCACCTCATTTCAGTCAAGAACAACAGTTAGGGTATTTGCAGTGTGAAAATGATTCATTGCCTCATTCCCTGTGTACCTAATTTTCTTCAAGCAGTTGCTTGTTTTGTTGCACTTATGCTTCTTGTTGGGTTTTTACTTGGTTTTGGGTTTGTGATACCAAAGCTCTCTTCGTGTTGTCGAAGGGAAACAACTTTCATATTATAAAATACAAGACATTTACCTCAGTCTTATTCTTCTTCAAATAGTCTTCCAGTGTGGTCAGAGCATACTCGCACATAGCACACGACGCATCTGCCCTGGTGCTTGACACGTCACTCTCTGTCACACCTGGACATAGGTGCAGCATTGGACAAATCTGACAAGAAAAAAGTATTAAATTTTCACATCCATTTTTATATTTCATGAATATAATAAACAATTTCTCTATTTGCAATTATTTTTCCATTTTAATTGGGTCAGTGGTTTACTTTCAACTACAGGTACAGCACTAGTATTAGCATGGTGGCAGCCATCAAAGGGCTTCTTTAAAGGATTAGGTGACAGATGATAGCCATGACATTACAACTATGGAGGAGGATCAAGAATCTCCCTTCAACCCTCTCCAACATCTGGGAATTTTGAGATGGTGCAGTTTTAATAAGGTCTGGAATCTTAGTGTTATGACCTTTAAGAGAAACCTTGACAAATGCCTTTTAATTTAAAATAAATGTTAAATTCACAAATATATACATGTTTACATACATACAAGTGTAGGTTTTTATTATGTTATGTGAGAAGACATTACCATTACTTATAAATGGTAAAGACGTGGCTGTAAATGCAAGAACCCATTTCCATGGTATTTTGGATAGCACTGCTTTTACAATAACACAAATGTCTCAACTACTGCAGAAATATTAACGATATATTTTGTTGTATATCAGTTATAAACTTTAATGGATATGCTAAATTATTAAAAAAAAATAACTATCATAACTTCTGATAATGTTTCACACAACTTTGCTGAAAACTAAAAATAACCCAAAACCATTTAGTCAACACAAATGATTGGTAAGCATTAATTTTTTTTTTAATTTACAATTAAAGTGATTTTCTACACAAACTTTATGCACATCTAAGTGTCCAAGTACTGACCATATTTGCTTAAAAAAACTATATACAGTATGCATGTAGTAATGTCATAATACCGAAGCCCATTGTAACATTACTCAGCCTTGTTCAAGTCATACTTGCACACAACTAACTTGAGGGACTGGCAAGTAATATGACGATGTCCAAATTTATTATGAGGATGATGTATATTGCTTTTAAATTCCCCTTCACACAACATAAGGCATGAGTGAAAAAGCTACAGGTCATGTGACCTGTGGTTGCCAATGGTAGTTGACCTGTGCTGTCACACATCAGAATATGGACATTCGACATCTAGTACCCTGTGTTCAATCAGAATCTTTGCAGGTAAGATGTGAGATTTACTGGGAAATACTAGTTAAAGAAATTCTAATAGACACATAATTGGACACACTTGAGATTTATTGAAATCATTTCCAATAGCCCATATAAACTAACCTCATTATGTATTGAACTAGTTATTGTGCACTGTAGATTGTGCTAATGGTGGCAAGTGTTTTGTTTAATAATTTTCAAGCTAAATAAATTCGTAATAAATTTATGCAAATCAATATATACAACTTTGTACCAACCTGTGATGGATCAATTTCCTGAGCAAGCAGCTCAATGACCTGATCCCCATAAGCTTCAACATAATCTTCACACTGCTCCGCAACTGTGCGCGGCATCATTTCACACAACTTTTCCATTGCATCTTCAATGTCCTTCTGCAAACAATCCAAATTAGAAATAACTACACTAAATTAATTTTCTGCATTCTTATGGTACATTTATTAACCCTTGGACATCAGCTTGTTTGTTGTTTCAGATTTAGCTACTCAGAACGAAGTGTCCATGTAGCACGGGCTATGGTGAGCCCGTAGGACATCAGCTATATAGCATCATACCTGCCTATGCAGAAATAAAGAAATTAAAAAATAAATTTTCATTATAGAATTATTAATTTGCATGCAAATAAAAACACGAAAATAAGTGAATGTTTATAGTGGGTGGAGGCACTCTGCAAGACTACATCTGGTACTTGTCAGTGCCTGGCGCTCAACTTTGCTGACACTCCCTGGTTGATACCTGGTTGATACCTGGTTGATACCTGGTTGATGGGGTTCTGGGAGTTCTTCTACTCCCCAAGCCCGGCCCGAGGCCAGGCTTGACTTGTGAGAGTTTGGTCCACTAGGCTGTTGCTTGGAGCGGCCCGCAGGCCCACATACCCACCACAGCCCGGCTGGTCCGGAACTCCTTGGAGGAATAAATCTAGTTTCCTCTTGAAGATGTCCACGGTTGTTCCGGCAATATTTCTTATGCTTGCTGGGAGGACGTTGAACAACCGTGGACCTCTGATGTTTATACAGTGTTCTCTGATTGTGCCTATGGCACCCCTGCTCTTCACTGGTTCTATTCTGCATTTTCTTCCATATCGTTCACTCCAGTACGTTGTTATTTTACTGTGTAGATTTGGGACCTGGCCCTCCAGTATCTTCCAGGTGTATATTATTTGATATCTCTCTCGTCTTCTTTCTAGTGAGTACATTTGGAGAGCTTTGAGACGATCCCAATAATTTAGGTGCTTTATCGCGTCTATACGTGCTGTATATGTTCTCTGTATTCCCTCTATTTCAGCAATCTCTCCTGCTCTGAAGGGGAAGTGAGTACTGAACAGTACTCAAGACGGGACAGCACAAGTGACTTGAAGAGTACAAGCATTGTGATGTGATCCCTGGATTTGAAAGTTCTCGTAATCCATCCTATCATTTTTCTGGCTGTCGCAATATTTGCTTGGTTATGCTCCCTAAACGTTAGGTCGTCAGACATCATTATTCCCAAATCCTTTACATGCTGTTTTCCTACTATGGGCACATTTGATTGTGTTTTGTACTCTGTATTATGTTTAAGGTCCTCATTTTTACCGTACCTGAGTACCTGGAATTTATCACTGTTAAACATCATGTTATTTTCTGATGCCCAGTCAAAAACTTTATTAATATCAGCTTGAAGTTTTTCAATGTCTTCAGCCGAGGTAATTTTCATACTGATTTTTGTGTCATCTGCAAAGGATGATACGAAGCTGTGACTTGTATTTTTGTCTATATCTGATATGAGAATAAGGAAAAGCAGCGGTGCAAGGACTGTACCCTGAGGTACAGAGCTTTTAACTGCACTTGGACTAGATTTTATATGGTTGACGCTTTATCTAGGGATGTTTCACCGATTGTTTTATCACTGGCTTTTATTTATTTACATTGACAGCTGTTGTATCCATATTTGCATCACACATGTAAAACCCAGACAATAATTGTGTAAATAGTCATATAATGATGACTGCATTCCCCTAGTAATACAGTATTCATGAAGATAACCACATTCATACCATGAAATGGTAGCAGGATTTTTTCATGGTCAAGGTAAACTATCACATCCACAGACCTACTATATCCTTATTTGCATCGTGTGTAAAACCACGATAATATTTGTTTAAATGTTCATACGACTATTACCCTGGAAATCAACAACTGACAATGTCCGCAGCCTAAGGGGTTAAAAATTTGCAAAATAAAGAAAGCACAAATCTGGCAAATATTTTTGTATTACGAATTTATGTAACCAAAAACTTGCCTTGTAACTTTGCAGCAAACTGAATAATAAAATTACAACATCGAAATATAACTTAAAGCTTTTTACAGCCGACCACTCTCTGCATGAAAGATGCTTTCCAATAGTCCACCACCTGAATTCAAGTACAGTATTATGAACTCCCACCACTTACAGACTATTTTATGAAATGTAGAATGCTTGGAAGGTGCATTGATACTAGAATGTTATAAAAAAAAAATGCAAAAGAAAATCAAAGGCCAGTAATAGTAGTCATGAGTTGGCTTAACTGATTTTTTTCATAAACTTTTTGCTCTTATCATGCTTCAATTTCTTGTCCTCTTTTTCACATCTTATACACAACCTAGTTTGCCTCGACTACTGCTGCCACTTCCTCATTGCACCAAGAACTTCCTCTTAAGTTTTCTACCAGTCTGCACAATGCCATACTGTATCTGCTCGATATTCTTAATAACGAATTTCTAGTAAACACCGTAAATATTACTGCTCCTTATTTGTTTATCTTTTGTCAAGATCACTATGAAAAGCAATTCTATTCCCAACCTTCTTTTGCAACCGTTTTAAATGCCAACTTGTATCCTTAAATTATATATAAGAAAAATTAACTACCAAGTTTGATAAATAAATAAATTACTTCTAACTGCACTAAAATGCAAGTACAGTACTGTTCAGTACAAGTATGAAAGTGCATTCCAAGATCATGTATTCACAAAATACATATAGCTACAATTTATTACGGCAACAATTTACCGCTTTCAGCAATGGACTAATTAAATTTAGGATTAAATTCTATTCCCAACCTTCTTTTGCAACCGTTTTAAATGCCAACTCGTATCCTTAAATTATATATAAGAAAAATTAACTACCAAGTTTGATAAATAAATAAATTACTTCTAACTGCACTAAAATGCAAGTACAGTACTGTTCAGTACAAGTATGAAAGTGCATTCCAAGATCATGTATTCACAAAATACATATAGCTACAAATTTATTACGGCAACAATTTACCGCTTTCAGCAATGGACTAATTAAATTTAGGAAATTCACGTATTGAATAAAAGCTACAATATGAAAATTTTCCTAACCATCATTTACGTACAAACCTAAAGCAACTTCATACCGGAAGCCAAAGCATCCTGCACAACATTTTCTGCCAATGCTGCTCGGTAGTAGTCTCCTACACTTAAGGGGAAGGTGCATTAAGATTCAATTCTGACAACCATAATACTATATATACGTTTCGTTAAAAGTATGAAATACTAACTTCCAATACTTACACGAGTGTCCTTCTGTTCAAGCATATTCTGGAGGAAGTGCAGTGCAAACTCGCACATAACACACTTGTTGTCTCCAACATGACCCTTGCCAAGAGCAGCACCAATGACACCATTTGTTCCCACTGGCACAACATCTGTTTTCATAGAAAATGAAAATTCCAATTATTTTAAGTACATCAGCTTCATTACCGTAGTTTACAATTAACAGGATAACAATCTCCCTTCATCCCTTATCTTCAGCAGCACAATCATTACATATCTCGAGTTTGTCTTGGATATACAGCACAGTACTTGCCTCCTGACCTTCCATTCTTACAAATAATACAGAAGTTGATACTAAAATACCAAATGTGGCACTTTTTACTTAAGCCACTGTATGAATTCTTACCCTTGAACTTGTTACAACTAAAACAAAATTACCAATTCATTTTCCAGGCATATCACCAACTACAGATAAAATATTTGATTCAATTAAATTTTATTATAAAGTAGCAAACCTAATTTCAAGACGAACAGATTTTGTTCACATTCATTGCTAATAAACTAAACAATGATGTGTTGGGTAGCTCTCAAAGTCAAACATCTACATTCCAAATGGTTAAATCTTTGAAGGAGCATACATCAACTCCAAGTGTTGACCTAGTTACTATACTCTAGAAACAGTAGGAATTTCCTTGCAATAAGCACGTGCAGCAAGACAAAAATTTGCTACCAAGTATTTAAGTAAGAAACAGAAGCAGGAATGGGCAGTCTCCAACTTTAGTTAAAAAAAATTGAAAAACAGTAAACTAATATATTGTGAATGAGCCAGATGTCTATCATTCTTATTAGTCAATAAAAACCTGTAGTTCATAATTTTCCATAAACCCATTCATAATTGCAATTATAAAAATTCTAACTACATTACCAATTGAAGCCTTTGAAAGGGCCACACGTGGCAGATGCGGTTCTTGCACTCTTTCTTCTAAATTGATACTAGCAGCTTCGTCGGCACCTGCCAATGCATAACCAGGTTCTGAAGCAACCCGTACAGCAGCTGTTAGTGGTGTTTGGGGTACCGTGATTGGCTGACGTACATCAAGCAATGGCCATACAGGATGCTGCCAAGAAAAAGTGGTAACAGTCTTATTATGTAAATACAGTACCATGCCTGGTAAAGTTAAATAAATGTTAGAAATGCAGGCTAATTAGTAGACTTAACCTACCTAGTTCTAATGGCAAATGTTTCATTCCATAACAAATATGGTTGTAGTTTTTCCCTTGTCTGTACTTTAAAAAGTATTTAATATCGTGTAAGTAGATATTCACATTTAATGCATATGAACTCTTATTACCTTCAGAATTTCTAAAACAAATTCCACATTCCAAATCGTATCATTTTATTTTCAAATATAGACTACAGTATTCAAAATAATGTATAGATATTTTACAATTTTACCAAATGATCTTAACTCATTACTCTAGTACTTTCACTGGCTTTTTACCTGATATTGTTTGAGAGTGGAAGCCTTATCATGCAACAGGAGTGATATGGTACATCAGACAAGGGCAAGTGAATTTCCTAACCATGGCTATTATGGCCGAGTTATGAGAAAAACCGAGTGAGAAAAACCAGCTATTTTGAAGTTCAGTCCTAGCCTTGTATTTCAAAATCAGTGTACTTCAATGTACATACCATCCACAGCAAACACTGAGGTGGCACCACAGAGTCCAATAGCTGCACAAATTTCTTTTGGGTGGATTTCAGACACCAAGAGATTGTACAGTGGAAGATAGTATTCATCAACGAGGTGAAAGGCAATTCTGCTTAAAACTGCCAGTTTGTCGACACAACCATCTAAAATCTGAAAAGCATCAATTATTTATATGTAACTTAATATACAACCAAGTTAGCCTTAAAAAAAATGTCATGCACACACTCGATAAAGATGTGTACTGAAGCTATTCCTACTATCTAAACTTTATTTGGTTAGCAAGCTAAATGGTAAACTGTACTGTCTTTGCAAAGAATAGTTATACAATATTCACTATTGCACAAGATATATTCATGGTACACCCTTGTACAGAGCAAATGTACCTCAAAATAATATACAATACTGTACAGTGTATACAAAGTAAGAATTGTGTGTCACAGAC
>WNGS01000690.1:9690999-9731021 GCA_020271785.1 Procambarus virginalis | reverse complement strand
TCCTTGTCGAGGAAAAAGCGACAAAACGTAACATTAGGACAGCTTGGAAATCAGGACAAGAAGGTGCACGACTGTAAGATGGACAATACAGTTCGGACAAAAATGGAACAGAGCGCCAGTTTGTTAAAGTGCCCATGATGGGACCGTTTTAAGTGGCCACATCATGGCCATCATAAGTGGCCTCTGGTCACAGTAAAGTGGCCAGAGCCTCCGCTTACCTACTACAGGGAATGTGGGAGGCCGTGAAGACGATCCACATTTAATAGCATACAGATTATTATCCACATTACTTGATCGTTTATCTAGCCAAAGGATAGGGGATCGAGTTATGAATGATTAGATAGATATCCGAATACGGAAACCTATGGGAGGGGGGGGGACAGGACCCGAATGGTCCTTATCAGCGGTCCTATAAGCAGCGTCGTCTGCAAGTTTATTAGAGGTAACACCAATATGGGCCCGGCCCGCCCCTCCCCCCCGCCCCCCAACTGTCTAAAATGTGAGCATGTGCGCGCGTGTGCGCCCCCGCGTGAGTGTGGGTGGAAAGCTTCACACGGAATTCTGTCAGATTTCACTTGATCACACCAATTAATTCACAAAATCCTTCAAGAATGCAAATGTAACCTAAACGAATAATCCGACATAGACAAAAAAAAATCAATGCTCAGAAAATCGGAAATGTACGCACGAAAAGTTGTTTGTAATATCTCAAAATTATTTGGGGGGTAATTTTGAGCGTAGCGTCGTGTTAATTAGCGCGAGTCACGCAGTCCCAGAGATTAGGCGTGACTAGTCCACCAGCTGGCGGTCACATGGCAACTACCACCACCAGCTGGCGGTCACGTGGCAACTACCACCACCAGCTTACGGTCACGTGGCAACTACCACGACAAGCTGGCGGTCACGTGGCAACTACGTCACCAGCTGGCGGTCACATGGCAACTACCACCACCAGCTGGCGGTCGCATGGCAACTACCACCACCAGCTGGCGGTCACGTGGCAACTACCACCACCAGCTGGCGGTCGCATGGCAACTACTACCACCAGCTGGCGGTCACGTGGCAACTACCACCACCAGCTGGCGGTCACGTGGCAACTACCACCACCAGCTGGCGGTCACATGGCAACTACGTCACCAGCTGGCGGTCACGTGGCAACTACCACCACCAGCTGGCGGTCACATGGCAACTACGTCACCAGCTGGCGGTCACGTGGCAACTACTACCACCAGCTGGCGGTCGCATGGCAACTACTACCACCAGCTGGCGGTCACGTGGCAACTACCACCACCAGCTGGCGGTCACGTGGCAACTACCACCACCAGCTGGCGGTCACATGGCAACTACGTCACCAGCTGGCGGTCACGTGGCAACTACCACCACCAGCTGGCGGTCACATGGCAACTACGTCACCAGCTGGCGGTCACGTGGCAACTAATACCACCAGCTGGCGGTCGCATGGCAACTTGCTCCAGGTATATACAGCTACACAAAACATACTCCACGTCCACTATTACAGTCGTAAATAATTATTTTATTTTTGTAAAAGTAACTTCGAATCCAAGAGTAATATATATATATATATATACAAGTACACTTCCATTCAGGTTCACAATATAATATTATACATATATATTATATATAGACAATATTTTGCATGTATTAAACCTCTTTATAAACTACAAAAATAAATTTCTTGATGAATAATATTTAAGGAGGAGGAGGAGGAAGCGAGCCGGGCAAGGTCACAGGCGTCGTGTATCAAAGGTGGCGTTGTAACATGGCTGCCACCCGCCAACCCACACATTCATTCTTCACCACAAACTCCCGCTATCTTACACTCGCAAACACCTAACTTCCTTTTTGCATTTTAGGAAAGCGTATTAATTGCACTTCTCCCGTACCGGGAGTTACCCAAAATAATACAACGCTGAGCTCATGAACTTGCAAGACATATTAAAGGTAAACTCTCTCTAAGTCTGCGCAATGTTTATAAGAAGCAACTGTTGCCTGCGGTATGTCACTCAACACAGCCAAGAAACACGAGCAGCTGTGAACAGCAGGACACAGTTCTCGGCAGGGCGTCCCGTCACCAATATTTACACCCGCCATAACTGCCCCCAGGCTTGTATATTTCACACCATAATCACTACCATCACGCCACAGGTGAGGACAAAATTTTAAATTGGTTGCAAAATAATTCTTTCCATTTTCTACACACACACACACACACACACACATGGGTTTTTATCAACAGTCTATAAATAAAGATATCAATGTAGGGTCTCACCTGGCGCCAGACCTGCAAAGCCTAACATCTCAAAAACATTTAATGTAGAATACTTAGGCCAAAATAATTTGAAACGTCCGGTTCACCGCTCGTAACTCATTGTATACGCCCAGGGAGCACCGAGCTATTTGTATATTTAACTGTTACATCCATGTACTTTAAAATACAAATAATGCTTTACGGAAACAAAACTCAACCTATCCCCTAATTATACATAAAACCATATAAAGTATAATATTGTTGTAGAGGCACGAAAATTATTTGTTATTACATTGTTCGAGAACACAATACTAGTGTCTTAAGAGGACGGGCGCAGCTTGGACAAGCATAGCTCGAGTACGAGTCAAAAATGGTTTCAAAAACAGGCAATACACTATAGTGGTCCCGAGATGGTGTATCGCAACAAAGCAAGCATGTAAAAAACACATAAGATATGTGTCTAAAGCAGCTCATCCTCATAAACATTGGCCAAATGCTTGCTAATTCACCAGCCAGCTCCCTGTTTATGAATGAAAAACACTTTACACACGACTCCACAGCTGTTTACGTTCCAACTTTCTACAAACTCACCATTGCTCACTCCTATATGCTCGCAAAATGCAGCCTGCTAATGCTACACCCACGTCCTGAAAAACTAAATTCCTAACCTACCCAAACACATTACCTAGACTACCCTAGGCTTAATTAAGCACACAAATATAATGTTTTTAACTCATATTTCAGAAAATGAGTTTGCATATTCAGAACAATTTTCTTTTTTTTACAAAAGCGCCATTGAGGGGCCAACTCGTCCTCTTACAAATTACGTCGCCTTTGGCTCGTATGTGCTACGGCAAAAAAAAAAAGTAAATTGAAAATGAAAAATAATTGAAAATAAATTTTGGATTTATTTTTTCAGAAACAGAAAGTTAAGGGTCCTCTGGTAGGCTAGGAGGGCAGGAAGTTCTCCTAAGGTTTCAAAACGTCATGAACACCGTTAATTTAAGATTTCCTCTCCTAACAGCCTAAGCCAGAGGACCCAAAACAGAAAACGGGACAGTACGTCACTTTTGTGAGTCTATTACATTTTAAATTACATCCTTTTTTTAGCCTGAGTGCGCATACGAGCGAAAAGCGACGTAATTTGTAAGAGTACGGGTTGCCCACCTTGGATAGTCAAAAGCACCAGGATGAGTTGTCGAAAAAATACCGAAGGATCAGATGCATTGTACCATAATATCATATTAAACAGCACTTTTTAATGTAAAGTTATACAGTATTTCATTATTAAATAAGCCTAATAATAAATCTAATAGTTTCAATTCAGGAAAATGTAAGTTTACAGACTCAACATAAAACATTTCATACAACACATTAGCCTAATGGTCACATTTTGGGATTAAACCACAAACACATTAAGTCTTTATCACCCCGAATCAACGCATTTACATCATTTATCTAGTACTACGTCTTTTGAGCCTTACGTTATGTGTATGTAGGCCTATTGAAGTATCAGTTATCAGTGTTAACTGATTATCGATCACCGGAGATATACGTGGACTTTAAATATAGTGTACCCCTCTCACCACTTGGTAAAGAACTTACTATGAATGACTTTGGTTATGTATACTGAACGGCTAACTTGTTTATACGTATGTATTGGTTGCAAGAACTCAACGGCAGTGTTGAAATTAAAATGTGAATATGATGCTTATTGGATTATTTGATTTACTAAAGAACTAAATTTTGAATCTGGACAATTCTTGTCCTGTACTGGATTCTCCGATAGGTATGTTACTCTTTCCGGTCTATAGGAATGCATATTTTAGTTCTAACAAAAATCAGAAATAAAGTACACACGCTAGTTGGTCAGCAAACTATTGTCTTGGCCATAACCTTCCAGCAGTCGATGGGCCCAGAGCCCAAAACCAAATATAAATTTGGATTGGCTTGTATCTGCTTAGGGTAACCCTTCTTCACATTTTATTTCTGGAAATTGCATGACCTAAGTCCAGTGGATTGTTATGTGAACCCCTATAACAGAGCGACATGTGGCCTGAGTAAATCTGATTTATATTATTAGGCTGCTTAAGGAAGTGAGTTAGGTGCATTTTTGTCGAATTGTTGTGGACTCCAACCGGGCTAGGCTAGCAGTGAGCCAGCAGAATACCGACTTTGTGTGGCTCAACCCCATACATAACTGGACAGTGTAAAGCTCCTTATAACCGATCATCAGGCATTGTGACACACGAGTGGAGCAGGGTGATGCGTGCACGTTTTATGGTGATATTGTTAGTATATTAGACAATACTATGAATGTTTTTTGAGTTGGGGAAAATTTGATTTAATATTGTCTATTTTTATAATATTTCAGAATTTTCAGACACTATTGACATGATACAATCTAAACGAAGCACTGTGATAGAAATGAAGGTAAACATGCTCAGTTGAAACAGCTTACTCCATGCCATTAGTTGCAACACAAGCCAAAATAATATAGAACTGGTGGGTAGAGGGATGGACTCGTTTTTTTTTTGCAGATTGGCGATCAATTCCCGATCGTCCAAGTGGTTGGGCACCGTTCCTTCCCTCCGTCCTATCCCAAATCCTTATCTTCACAGCCCGTCTATGTGCTATAGAGAAGTAATGGCCCCTGATAATTCAGCCCGTCCTCCTAAGGTTTCCCAACGTCCAGAAAACGGTCAAACTGAAGTGTCCTTACCTAACCTATCAGACGACCCAAAACAGAAAACGGGACAGTACGTCACTTTCGCCAGCCGCTTCCATTTTCAAGTACGACAATGTTTGGCCTTATGTAACGCATACGATCGAAATGCAACATTCTTTGTAAGAGGACAGGTTGTATAATTACCTTACCTTACCTTGAATCTCGAGTTGACAAATTCACTCATTCTGTCTATGTTAAAATCCATTTTCCCCCAATCATTCAACAAGGAAATAATTGTAAATATATGTAGTAAATAACAATAAATAATATAAATTCATATATTTAGCCGAATTGTAACGTGTAAAGAAAATATTTTTTCTCTTGCTAAAACTCAATTTACACGAAGACCAAATTTATTACAGGGTTCCAGGAAATTTTATTTGTAAACTCTGATGACGTCAGTACGTATTAATTCGCTGGACAACGGTTTATGACAATTGGTGAGCTCAAATGGTCGTAACCAGGTAATTCGCCGTCCTACAGCTTTATCTCCAGTTGGTCGTTTGATTTCCAGCAATGCGCACTACACAGTAGTTCAATATTTTTATCCATCAAAAGTTTCCAATTAGCTACAAGGTACAGTTGTAAAGGACTATGTGGCGTTAACAGTGATAAGAGGCAATAACCAAACCTATCCGAATTATGACAAATAATTAGTATTTTTGTTTGAAATCTCTAATTACAAACATATAGCATAAACATTTGCAACTAAGTGATTTACATTAAATTATATCCTCAGTTATTCCTGAAGGATATGAGAAGATTCCAGAAAAAAATTGTCGTTTAAAACATAAGTATCAATCTAAAGTATAAAACAAGGAAGTCTGAAGCAACTGAAATGGGTCAAGGAAGCTGGCTTTTGGCCTTTGTTTTAAGCAAGGAGCTACACAGACTACCATCAAGACGCTTGGACTGATCAGTGGAGTCCAAGCGTCTTCTTGGAGAGAAGCAGCATTGTCTTTGCTTCTTGCAGCATCGGCGTTTGATCCCTGATAATTCAAGTAATTGAGCATCGATCCTTTACTTCGACTTAAAATCAAGGTCTTTGCCCAGCAATATAATGCTATACTGGCTTACCTTGCCGTAACCTTGCGTTGGTTCCGAGAATCGTGTCCCCGTGATCTAGCCAACCAGGCCTCCTCCTGGCTGGTGTGGCCAACCAGGCCTGGCTGGCTCAGAACAATGCAGCGTGACGTATGAATCACAGCCCGGTTGATCAGTGTTAGCGCTATCTATTGACATTTACCTTGCCTTACCTTTACCCTGGCACAAAACGCACTCGTTCAGAGAGAATCAGACTGACATCTCTGTTTGGAACTAAAAAGAGGCTATGTTTTTACAGCACAATGACACGCGGTAACCTTTAGCTCAGCGACTGCCATTATTACTGTTCGCGAAGCCTAGTATTTTAAGATGGAAATATACTTGTTCAAAACTTATGAAGATAACAAATTATATTATACGTGGGTGCATATTACAAAAGGATTAAATTAACGTATTTCGTTTGGCATTAAATAAATAGTTCCGGATATGTAAATCTATATCTAGAAAATAGAATGTCTAACCGAGGTTGGGTGAGGCCAAACTCTTGGGTCTAGTCTCACCCAACTTTTAAAGATGAATCATATTGGGCAGGGGAGTCTCATACGCCAGTCGGCGTCGGCCCAAGTAAAGGCTTTAAACAATAACGTCATTTATAGAGACTCCCCCCTCCCATGCGATTTTAATTGTCTGAAATATTTGTTGTTTTCCATAGAATTGTTAAGCAGTTACAGTGCTTCTTAATAATACATTTTCTGAGGTGGAAGAGTGAGGGATGAAAGAAAAGAAGAGAGAAGAGGGTTAGAAGAGAAGACAAGGGAGGGAAGAGGGAGAAGAGACCCCTTCTAGAATATTATATATATAAATAATAAAATAAAAATAAAAATAATAAAAACAGTGGGTAGTAGGCGGACAAATACTCAAATGCTCAGGGAGTATCTTCAAGGTCATCTCTGAACTCAATTTTCTTCACCGAGGCTATGGGTCTACAATTGGACAAGAGGTACCCCGTGTAATTACCTAAGTGTAGTTACAGGATGAGAGCTACGTTCGTGGTGTCCCGTCTTCCCAGCACTTCCCAGTCATAATGCTTTGAGATTACTGACGGTTTTGGCCTCCACCACCTTCTCACCTAACTTGTTCCAGCCGTCTACCACTGTTTGCGAAAGGGAATTTTCTTATATTTCTTCGGCAGCTTTGTTTAGTTAGTTTAAATCTATTCCTCTTCCAAGTTAGTTCTTGAAGAACAAGACAACACACACACACACGAGTGTGTGTGTGTGTGTGTGTGTGTGTGTGTGTGTGTGTGTGTGTGTGTGTGTGTGTGTGTGTGTGTGTGTGTGTTGTGTGTGTGTGTGTAAAAAATGTAGTGTAAAAAAAAATTGACATGAAAATTCACCGTCAGTCAAAAATTATATTTACAGTAACTGTGACAGGAATGTACAAACAATATATTATATATGGACTCTTACATTAAAAGCAAATAATAGTGCAAAATCTGTGATATGAACATTTAGAAGGTAAGAGAAATATGACAACAACCAAACCAAATTTTTCCTAGGCCTAGCAGAACATATATAATGTACTAAATTAAGCCTAAGATTAAGTGTACCAAACCTAGGATAGGTTAGGTAAGGTTCATGGTTAGCGTATTTCAGTTTTTGTTATGCCCTTCAGAATTCCAATTAATAGTAAACAATGTGCACTTTATAACTCGTCCATATTTTCCACATTCCATTTATAGTAGTGATAGTATCTATGAATAGTATCTATCATTTTTGGAGCATTGGTTGAGAAAATTATATTTTTAGCAAAAGAACATCGGACAGAGCTGGAACGGAAAGGCAATCAACGTACACACAAATCTCAAGTAAATATGAGCTAGTTCAGTTATTTGTAGTAGTAATGAAAATAAATAATAAACGCTGAATCTTATTCTTACCTGAAAACTGTGGAGAAGCTGTTGCACATACTATCAAGTCCTGAGACGGGACGTCGTTTCGTAATTTTTTCCGCACTATAGTTAATATGAACTTTCTTAGCACGGGCTATGGCGAGCCCGTAATGCACTAGACAATATGCTTCATATATATATATATACCTAACGTGTATCATGGGTCAGCTCTAAATTCTATATGCAGATCACCAGGTGTACGACGTGATCTAGACCGATTGATTGATTGATGAAGATTAAGCCACCCAAAAGGTGGCACGGGCATGAATAGCCCGTAAGATCTAGACCAAGCTCAAGCCCTACTTATACACTGGTCCACTGTGTCCGGGGTTTATCCTAGAGTCTTGTCTCAAGGCTTCGGATTATATGATTAATCAAGGATGTTATCTGGGGCAACTAATTAAAGGAACAGTTAGAAACACAAATTTCTGATTATATTGAACATTACGGGGTAAGGTATCAGAAACGAGCGCTCTTCCAGTACATCTTACAGAATGGTGAGCAAGTCGTTAAACAATGCGGTTCTGACAGCAAGATGCACTTTTCCATTTCATTAAGGTAATTAAACATGTGTGGTCATTACGTAACCAGCCAGACGTTTCTCACTCTCAGTTTCAGTGACACGATAAAGCCTATCGGGTTAAGTCACAATATTGCATAATTCACTTGTAGTAGTTAACCATTTGCCTCTCAATTACAGTACAAAAATTAGAGTTGGGAATTAGTTTCTAGATGGGCCAGGAACGGGATCTTCCTCAGGGGGAGTTGCTGGAAACGTCTTTGTCTAGATGACCCTGTGATCACCCTAGAAGCTTAGATTAACTCAAGACACCAGAGAACAGACCAGTGTGCCTTGCTGTCCTAACTGCACTGCTCTACTAACAGCCACTTGTCTACGCGTATATTACTGTTGAAGTTGTTAAACTTATGTCTATATCTCCAAGACGGCGCCAGAATTCTGTACCAGTGCTATATCGCCATCCTCGTCTAGTGTTTTCGTTTGTAAATTTCTTACGTCGTTTAATTATCATTTTGTTACACTTGTGTTGCTGTTATACGCACCAATGAAGAGCTAACACACGCTAGAGGTTGTGAGGAGCCGAGGCTCACCGTGCCTGGCGCCGCCGCCATGGTCGGTCTGGCGGGAACATAAACACTACACATTGCTAGGAGTCGAACCCGCCAGCGAGCTTCAAACACTTCCAGCTAGAAGCGAAATCTTTCTTATAACTCACCCTATCCTCATAAGCAAAACAAGGATAAGTGCTCGTTAATCCAGCTGCCAAATCCCCTGTTTATGAATGAAATTCCTTAACATATGACTCATAACTGATAACGTTGGAACATTTATCGAACAGGGCTTCGCTGACGTCGGCCGTTTATATCTCACCTCTTCAACCCACAGCACAAATACAAATAATTACAGTCAATAACTGCCATCGGAATCTAAACGCCTAACCTAACATAAAATAGGCTTAACTATTCACCTAATTCTAAAATAAAATAATAATAATAATAACTTATATGAGAGAAAATGCTGAATTTTCTCTCATGAATTTGAAAACAAATTAATTTTTACTTTGAATTTGAAAACATAATTTATGAGAGAAAATATCAGTACACTGCAGTATGTGAATATTTATTAAGGCGTCTTTGAAGTTGTCAGCTCTTGCAAGTCTGTGAACGCTCTTCTGGGCCGTGTATGTGGAATATGTAGCTGCGTAAATGACCATGTGTACCTTTAAGTATGTTAATACAAAAAATAATTAGTAATGCAGCCTGTCATTATGTCATCAACACGTAAACACAAAATAATTTAACAATGGCTTCTGAACTATTTTTTCTTTAGTTATTGACAACGAATTCTATGTTCGTCGACCATGTCAATCAGAAACAACACGTTGTTATACAAAAAAAAATGCCATAAAACATTTTTAATTTAACAAAGTTGTCAGTTCCTTATACATATACTAGGCTTGTTTGCCGGGAATTCGAGGCTGAGCAACAGGGAACAGTCAAACAAGCAAACGAACGGGTTCAATGTTGTGTCAATATTTGCAACCCTGAAGCATAATACAACAAACTTTTTGTTGAAAGTTGATGGTTAAATAACTGTAAAGCTATTAACAGGGTTTTCGATATAATTATGATAGACAAATGTATATTTTGGGCCTTGCCCTTATATAGGAATTCGAGAACCTGTGTCAAGATTGTATGCCGTAATAATTAAGATGTAGGACTCGCGTAACAATAAATTAGTTTCACGGAAATTAAATTATGTATTTTATTTATTCCAATATACAGAATTTCAAGGGTGTGGAGACGGGTGAGAGCTGTGTGTGGAATTCGAGGCTCCACCCAAGACACTGGTTGCATCAATGAATACATTAGGACATTCTTGAGGTAAAATGTGATTTACTGGATTAGGATATAACTGGTGAATATGATTACCCTTCACACGTCAATGACACTGCTTTCTCTGCAGATATCAGTATGTTTCCTACGTTGAACGTATTCTCTGCAGTTTCCTGTTACGGTATAGATGATATATAATTAATTCGCACTTCATTACAGGTAGTGTGGTGAAAGAAACTTTTCCTTGCACCTGATGAGACTGTTCACAAGCAGTAAGTACCAGGAAATTGGTGTGGGTTGCATCCAGGGAAGGTCAGTTGTTGGCCTAACCTGGCTAACCTCGATAAGCCTAACAATCTTTCTGTTCAGAGGGATATCAGGAAACCATATTTAGCGGTATTGCTATCGTGTTCGCTCAGTGAGATCTCCGTAGCACTGTGTTCGCTTCTAAGTTCAGTNTTCACATACTCTCTGACCAAACTAAATTCCAAAGGGTAACGAAGGACACTACAGCCGAATTGAAAACAAAGGTCAACAGTTGATTGAAACTGTGAATGCCAAGAAATCCGGACTCCACCTGCCAAAGATTATTGGAGAATATAAACCTGGATATGCGTATGGAAACGTCAGACGCAGCATAAGCCTGGAAACCCACTTCGGCCAATTATCAGCCAGATACCCACACCCACGTACAGACTGGCGAAACGACTCAACGGCTTACTGACTCCTTATGTCCGTGCAACTTCAGCCTGAAATCCCCGAAGGAATTTGTTGACTTACTGCGGGGAACACGGGCTACAGGGATAAGAGCATCGTTGGACGTAGAATCACTGTTTCACCAACGTACCTGTGGATGAAACAATCGGGATGATATGGACCGAGTGTATCGAGACCCGGCCTGTACCCCCTTGACATGCCAGAAATATCCTGAGGAAACTACTCCAAGCTTGTACTAAGGAGGCACCCTTCTTGAGCCGGATGGGCACATGTATAAGCAAGTAGATGGGGTCGCTGGGTTCTCCCCTAGGCGTCCTGTTTGCAAACTTCTACATGGGTACTATTGAGGAAAAGTCTTAGTCGACTTGAACTTGAAACCGGCCATATACTGCAGGTATGTTGACGACATTTTTACACAGGTACCTGATGTCAGACATCTGCAGGAGCTGAAAGAAGCGTTTGAGCAGAATTCTGTGTTACGTTTCACTTACGAGATGGAGAAGGATGGGAAGCTGCCCTTTCTAGATGTAACAGTCATGGAAAGGAGCGGAGGTTTCCACACTGCAGTCTACACTAAGGAAACAAACATAGGAATGTGCCTAAATGCCAACAGTGACTGCCCAGATAGGTACAAGAGGAGTGTTGTTAACGCTTATGTCGACCGTGCTCTCAGCCACAGCTCAGAATGGAAGCAAGTCGACGAAGAACTCTGTAGAGTAAGGCAGGTCCTAGTCAACAACGGCTTCTCCATGGTTTCATTGAAGACATCATAAGAAGGAAAGTGAAACGCCATGCAACCTCTGAAGATACAACTAACACAACACCTATACCCCCTATTAGACTATTTTACAGGAACTTCTTCTCCACAGCTCATAAAACGGAGGAAAGGGTCCTGAAAGATATTGTTAATAGAAACGTTATCCCTACAGACAAAATCAGAAGATACAATTGACGATTTACTATAAAACCAAGAAAACTGCCAACCTACTCATGAGAAACTCTCCAGACACAAAGCAGAACGCTTTGAAAGAGACCAATGTCGTCTATGCCTTCAAATGCCCACTTGGGGACTGTAAGCCCAAAGAACTCAATATATAGGCAAGACAACAACATCTCTTTCCAGGCGATTAACGATGCATAAGCAACAGGGCTCTATCAAGGAACATATAATCTCTTCCCACAACCAAACCATCACCAGAGAAATCTTAACAAACAACACAGAAATCATTGATAGATACAGCGAAACAGGCGGCTTGACATCTGCGAGGCACTACACATCAAGAAGTCAACACCAGCAATCAACAGCCAATTAACGCAAACTATATTCTACCCACTTCAAGACTCCGCTCCAATATAGAAACATCAAGAAATACGGGCCAATAGGCCTTCTGCAGTTACAGATCTATTCTTCCCTTAGCTTATACCCATTGTTTCGTGTTCTGTGTTTGTTCTCACCTCACCCCAAACCATTGTAACATGCACCTCACCCAAATGCAGGTATAAAAAAGAAAAGCTGTTTTAAACTCTGTTCAGTGTGTGTAACTAAAGTCTTTGAAAATGTAATAAGTTTTACGAACGCGCTCAAGTGTCGCGTCAGACTAAGAAATAAAGAATGAATTTTGGAGAATTGATTTTTCATTTACCGTCATCAGTAAAAACAAACATAAGAAAAATTGAGAAATTCGTGTTAGAATTATTAATCTTACTTTTTCGGTCATATTTAATAACATATATTTATATATATTATTATTATATATAATTATATTATATTTTATATATATCATTAAAAGTACACTGCTACTCTCCCGGCGCCCATCTTGAAGTTACACTCATTTAATTATACGAGTTTAGGTTAAATCGGTTAAGTTAGGCTATCTTGAGGTTATCTTGAGATGATTTCGGGGCTTTTTAGTGTCCCCGCGGCCCGGTCGAGCCCCAGGAAGCGCCGTGACAGCTGACTAACACCCAGGTACATATTTTACTGCTAGGTAACAGGGGCATAGGGTGAAAGAAACTCTGCCCATGTTTCTCGCCGGCGCCTGGGATCGAACCCGGGACCACAGGATCACAAGTCCAACGTGCTGTCCGCTTAGCCGACCGGCTAAGCTAGATAAAGTTACCTAATGTATGAATATAGGTATACTGCTGGTATACAGTAGGTATACTAATTGGTATACTGTATTCTTGCCCGATGCAACCCACAACAGACAACTGTTGGGGGTTTCACCCTGGGGGGTTACACCTTGGGGGTTGCACCCTGGGCAAGGTCAAAGGTTAGCCAAGGTTGACCCTGATGAGACTAACAAGCCTCCTCTCCGTAACAAGGAGACGTCAAAGCAAATGTCAATATGTGTTGGCTGTCTCAACAATATGTGTTGGCTGTCTCAACAATATGTGTTGGCTGTCTCAACAATATGTGTTGGCTGTCTCTACAGTATTGTTCATATGTGTTCTTTGTGAACGAAGCTACAAGTTCTCCTGCTTTAAATCTCTTTACATTCACCAATGTTTGTGTATTCTCCATTATTCACTGGCTCCTTGTACCAGTCACCATGTGCTGTACGGGGGTGTAGTAACTGTGCCACCACTCGCTTCACCGTAATCCACCACAACAGTCATAACTGTGTGATTGTGAACAGGTTGTGACACCTGCCCCACGCACACACGACTTTGTTCAATCAAATAAATCGCCCCAGTCACCAAACCCCGTTGTGTATGTGTCTATACACCAGTTTTATACAGCGGTATAATCTCGACTGCGTGTGCGTGAGCAATATTTCACCTGGCAACATTCCTCGTGCAATACAAACCCAGTGTGTCCTAGGCTGTCGCGGCGCAGGTAGGCGACTGATCGACCCCCACCAATCCCAAGACAAAGTAACACAACTCAAGAAGATTCTCGGTCGGATCAAATCTGGATCATTGCCATCTGTTAAGGTGAGTGATCTTTCGGTCAGATAACTTAAGTGCAATTCCATTCGCCATATAATCCCCCTGTCCTCTCAACTAATAGGTCGTATTTTGTACGCAATGGCTCCCCTCATCCCTCCCCAATGTACATAGTAGTACTATGAGAAGCACCCACTGAATTATATACGTTTTCTATACGTAAGGGAATGGTGGTTAGGTTAGGTAAGTAGCTTGGATTCTTACCTTTTAGTACGCTTTATTTTGCACGCTGTGGCAAATCAAGACAATGTCTTGATATAATACGACGGTCTGAACACTAACTATCATTTTGGGTGCATCTATAATTGCTCCCTATTATAATTATCACCCCTTATTTACACTCTTCAAAATCAAAATTCATTTGAAATTGCTTAACCCAAATGATTTGTTTTCAGTAAACAATTTTCCGCACTGTTTTGTTTACAAATTAAACAATTAACAGAGTTTGAAATGTAGACAAAAACATCAAATACTAACCATCACAACTGGCTTGTACCCGGCCAGTGCTTTACATAGCAGATGGTTCCCTTAGGCTTTACATAGCAAATGGTTCCCTTAGGCTTTACATAGCAGATGGTTCCCTTAGGCTTTACATAGCAGATGGTTCCCTTGGGCTTTACATAGCAGATGGCTGCCATAACCCAGACAACACGGTTTTGGTCGCTCGTTTAACATCAACTCCTCCTCCAGTGATGGAGTTGGAAGGGCGGTTGGACGTCCCAAAATATAATATTTTATCAGTGGCAGAACAATGGTTTCTCGCTATTCGGGACAGAAGGCTTGTTCGGGTCAACGAGGTCTTTGTTCGGATCATCGAGGTCCTCCTTGTTCGGGTCAACAAGGTCCTCCTTGTTCGGGTCAACGAGGTCCTCCTTGCTCGGGTCATCGAGGTCCTCCTTGTTCGGGTCATCGAGGTTCTCCTTGTTCAGGTCATCGAGGTTCTCCTTGTTCGGGTCAACGAGGTCCTCCTTGCTCGGGTCATCGAGGTCCTCCTTGTTCGGGTCATCGAGGTTTTCCTTGTTCGGGTCATCAAGATTCTCCTTGTTCAGGTCATCGAGGTTCTCCTGTTCGGGTCATCGAGGTTCTCCTTGTTCGGGTCATCGAGGTTCTCCTTGTTCGAGTCATCAAGGTTCTCCTTGTTCGGGTCATCGAGGTTCTCCTTGTTCGGATCATCGAGGTTCTCCTTGTTCGGGTCATCGAGGTCCTCCTTGTTCAGTTCATTGAGGGCCTCCTTGTTCGCGTCAACGAGGGCCTCCTTGTTCGGGTCATCGAGGGCCTCCTTGTTCACGTCAACGAGGGCCTCCTTGTTCGCGTCAACGAGGTCCTCCTTGTTCGCGTCAACGAGGTCCTCCTTGTTCGCGTCAACGAGGTCCTCCTTGTTCGCGTCAACGAGGTCCTCCTTGTTCGCGTCAACGAGGTCCTCCTATCCAACGACTGGTTGTTTCCCCCAAGATTCTACCCACAACAGTCAACTAGCTCGAAAGTGCCTATTTACAGCTAGGTAAACCTAGTCATTGGCAAACCACTTCCTACAATGCCACCCCTTCAGCAAACCTTCTTTATCTCTCGGGTATCTATTTACTGCTGGGTGAACAGTGGCATTATGTGTAAGGAGACATTCACAAACCCATCACCCTGCCCGAGATTCGAACTGTAGTCCAATCTTTTGTAAGCCGCCTGCGCTAATCATTAAACTTGCGACAATGAGGAAAATAAATTAGTAATTTATATTGTTTTTGAATCATACTAATCAAGCGAAAATTCATTCCCTTTGTTATGGAAAATTCTTATAAATTAATTATGGAGAAGCGACACTAAAGACCAAGCAGAAAAAAGATTGCAAACGCTCTCGAAGCGATTATTACTCAATTAGGGACTACTTGAGTGATTATCCTGTTCACACCTGGAGTGATTATCCCCCCTCACACCTGGAGTGATTATCCTCCTCACACCTAAGACTTAATTCTAAGCCAAGTACCTATCAAACCTTGACAGATAACTAGATGGATGACCAAAACTTTTCCAGCGTAGAAATGTCAAGCCAGAGGTAATACCTCTCAAAGCACTCGTAACTTAAAGAACACGTGCAAACATAATTGATGTTGCAAAACGTGCAAAATCCCTTTATGTGCACTTGCACTGAGTGGACGAATATTGGCGTCACTGGTTAACAATCTTCAACATGAAATTATGCTCTTTCGGAACATGATATTACGTTGCAAATGGCATACATGCAAGATAACAACGCCACGAGTGCAAGAAGAGGTCCCACGTGTGGAAGAAGGGGACCCACGAGTGCAAGAAGGGGACCCACGAGTGCAAGATAAGGTCACGTGAGTGCAAGAGGCGTCAACAATCGAGGGTGTTGCAAGGGGAAATAGAACTTGTCATCACAATCTTACACAACTTGCAGACATCATTTCAGACAACAATAATTGTTTGTTGGACCAAATAAGCCACAAATTTACAAGATGAGAGGACGACCGAGGGGACACAAGGGACACAAGTGGCCACGACCGAGGGGGACACAGGTGGCCGAGACCGACAGGAACAGGGGGGGGGCAGTAAGGAACAAAATGAGCCGAAGGAACACAAAAAAAGACTTACATTAGCACAGTGAAAAAATGGATGAACTAGGCACGGAGCTGGACTGAAATATAGATATGGCAAGACATAAGGCGCTCGGGAACTAGGCCACCAGTCGATACAACATCGCAAAGTAGAACACAGAGACTTAAAGCTCAATATCCCACAAGCACAGAGAATCGAGAACACACACACACACACACACACCACACACCACACACACACACACACACACACACACACACACACACACACACACACACACACATTTTCATCCACACACACACTCATATTTACACACTACTTCTGGTATGCTGCTCGAACAAACAGCGCCCTAAATATAGTTTGGCGACACAGCAAATCCTATTGACCAACCTGTAATAACATCATAAACACCACACACACCACACACACACACCACACACACACACACACACACACACACATATATATATATATACCACACACATATACACACACACACACACACACACACACACACACACACACACACACACAACACTCACACACACTCACACACACACACACGTACGTACGTTAAGAGAAGTCTTTGCCACGCTTCCAACTGCTTATTTTAATGACTATTTTGTAACAACTGACAAGAGTAAGGTTTAATGTGGATTTCTCACTAGCATGCGTAGTGAACCTGCCCTTATGGCTGATGGGTTATAATGAGGAGGTGGAGGGGTAGAAAAATGAGGTGGGAGGAGTGATAGAAAACGGGAAGGCGGGAGTAGTAGAAATCGGGGAGCGGTGGAGTGCTCACGCGATCAAAACAAAGTAGAGGAGGAAATTATGGGAGGTCAGAAAGGGGAGCGGATGAGAGGAAGCAAATTGTTTGGTGCAGTGCTACGAGGGGAGGCAGACGTGTACCCGAGGGTAGAGTGGTTGTCCCCTCATGCTGTACACCGAGCGCTCACCTATCAGTAAGAACTCAAAACTTGATACCAAGCCCAGAAGAGACTTCAGCACCTTCTCACAGTACCGAAATTTCATTCAGTACGCCAATATCAACGCAAAAAAAAAAAGACGGCGACGTCAAAGGTATCAAATTCGCGAAGGAAAAAGGAAAAAGTAGAGGAAAAATGTTACTTTTCCTTGTCGAGGAAAAAAGCGACAAAACGTAACATTAGGACAGCTTGGAAATCAGGACAAGAAGGTGCACGACTGTAAGATGGACAATACAGCTCGGACAAAACGGAACATTAGGACAGCTTGGAAATCAGGACAAGAAGGTGCACGACTGTAAGATGGACAATACAGCTCGGACAAAACGTAACATTAGGACAGCTTGGAAATCAGGACAAGAAGGTGCACGACTGTAAGATGGACAATACAGCTCGGACAAAAATGGAACAGAGCGCCAGTTTGTTAAAGTGGCCATGATGGGACCGTTTTAAGTGGCCACATCATGGCCATCATAAGTGGCCTCTGGTCACAGTAAGTGGCCGAGCCCCGCTTACCTACTACAGGGAATGTGGGAGGCCATGAAGACGATCCACATTTAATAGCATACAGATTATTATCCACATTACTTGATCGTTTATCTAGCCAAAGGATAGGGGATCGAGTTATGAATGATTAGATAGATATCCGAATACGGAAACCTATGGGAGGGGGGGGGGGACAGGACCCGAATGGTCCTTATCAGCGGTCCTATAAGCAGCGTCGTCTGCAAGTTTATTAGAGGTACACCAATATGGGCCCGGCCCGCCCCTCCCCCCGCCCCCCAACTGTCTAAAATGTGGGCATGTGGGAGCATGTGCGCGCGTGTGCGCCCCCGCGTGTGTGTGGGTGAAAGCTTCACACGGAATTCTGTCAGATTNGGGAGGGAGGTGAAGCAGGCCTTTAAACAGATTGTGTAGAATAGATACACACACACACAACACACACATATATATTAGGGATCTCCTGTGCCCACACTTGACAAATTCTCGTTGTAGTCGTAAGAAAATATACATTCTATAGTCTGAGCGACGGTGTGTGTGTGTGGTGGTGTGTGGTGTGTGGGTGTGTGGTGTGTGTGTGTTTGTGTGGTGTGTGTGTGTGTGTGTGTGTGTGTGTGTGCGTGTGTGTGTGGTGTACTTATATATACTTACGCGTGAATTAGCATACTAAACGGGTTAAGGGACATGCCTATGTACTCAAATGTATACATCAAATTACTGTATCTTCTTCAGCAATGGATACCTGAGAGATAGGTGGATGCTGCGATGGGTTCCTGGGACTACCTGTGATGGGTTCCTGGGGCTACAAGACAACTAGCCTACTAGGTATGCAGGCCTGGTGGCACTTAAAGCTACCAGGTGTGTGACGTTGAGCTTACAGCGCTCTAGGTCAAGAGAGTAAACCAACCAGTGATGGCGTACTGGAGGGCTGACGAGAGGGCATGGCCCGAGATGTCCAGTGGTGGGGCCGCCCTGAGGACTTTACGTGGGGAAGAAGCTGAGGAAAGGGAAAACCTTTTGTCTAGGGTGAACAAAGGCAGTGAGGCCAGCGGACTATACGTACGCTGGCCAGCAAGGATAACATAAATATGAGATACAATAATAACAGGTAGAGCAAAGAACGCAGGGCGACAAAGAACAAAGGATAACAGGTCTACCAGATATGTGCCGGACAACAATATTGAACTTGTCAACTCTGAATGGGAAATGGATTTGAACAGTCACGACGAATAGGGATCTTAATTAAACCCTCACCCCCCCCAAAAAAAAACTGTTCTGAATAAGGTAATTAGAATAATAGCATTCATCTCGACGTGTTAGGAATTTCTAATTGTATTATGCAGCTGTATGCTGCCCCATGTTAGGCACTATTGACATTATACAGTTCACTTTGGGTCCCCAGGATATGGAATGGTCTTACCTTTCAGGAGGGGAAGGGGTGAAGAGGAGGGGGGGTGAAGGTCTCCAACCCCCCACCCCAGACAGTGGGTGGGGTGGGGGGGGGAGAAGGGGGAGGGGAGCGGCGTCCCAACTTTATAAATGAAAGTCTTCAACAAAACGGGGGAAAATAGTGCACTAATATTTTGGCTTCCACTGCTCCAGCCATATTTTTTATGGAGAGGGTAAAACTCCACAGCCAGGCTTCTCCAACCTCCAAACTCACCTACAACCTACAAGACGCACCTACAACCTCCAAGATGCACCTACAACCTCCAAGACGCACCTACAACCTCCAAGAAGCACAAACAACCTCCAAGACGCACATACAACCTCCAAGACGCACCTACAACCTCCAAGACGCACCTACAACCTCCAAAACTCACCTACAACCTCCAAGACGCACCTACAACCTCCAAGATGCACCTACAACCTCCAAGATACATCTACAACCTCCAAGACGCACCTACAACCTCCAAGATGCACCTACAACCTCCAAGATGCACATACAACCTCCAAGACGCACCTACAACCTCCAAGACGCACATTTAAACTCCAAGACGCACCTACAACCTCCAAGACGCACACACAACCTCCAAGACACACCCACAACCTCAAAGACACACACACCTCCAAGACGCACATACAACCTCCAAGACGCACATACAACTTTCAAGACGCACATACAACCTCCAAGACGCACATACAACCTCCAAGACTCACATACAACCTCAAAGACACACAACCTCCAAGACGCACATACAACCTCCAAGACGCACATACAACTTTCAAGACGCACATACAACCTCCAAGACACACCCACAACCTCAAAGACACACAACCTCCAAGACGCACATACAACCTCCAAGACGCACATACAACTTTCAAGACGCACATACAACCTCCAAGACTCACATACAACCTCCAAGACGCACCTACAACCTCCAAGACGCACCTACAACCTCCAAGACTCACATACAACCTCCAAGGCGCTCCTACAACCTCCAAGACTCACATACAACCCCCAAGACGCACCTACAACCTCCAAGAGTCACATACAACCTTCAGATGCACCTACAACCTCTAAAACGCACCTACAACCTCCAAGATGCACCTACAACCTCAAAAACGCACCTACAACCTCCAAAACACACATACAACCTCCAAGACTCACATACAACCTTCAAGACTCACATACAACCTCCAAGACTCACATACAACCTCCAAGACGCACATACAACCTCCAAGACGCACATACACCTCCAAGACACACACCTCCAAGACTCACAACCTCCAAGACGCACATACAACCTCCAAGACGCACATACAACCTCCAAGACGCACATACAACCTCCAAGACGCACATACAACCTCCAAGACGCACATACAACCTCCAAGACGCACATACAACCTCCAAGACTCACAACCTCCAAGACTCACATACAACCACCAAGACTCACATACAACCTCCAAGACGCACATACAACCTCCAAGACGCACATATAACCTCCAAGACGGACATACAACCTCCAAGACGCACATACAACCTCCAAGACGCACATACAACCTCCAAGACGCCACATACAACCTCCAAGACTCACATACAACCTCCAAGACTCACATACAACCTCCAAGACTCACATACAACCTCCAAGACACACATACAACCTCCAAGACTCGTATACAACCTCCAAGACGCACATACAACCTCCAAGACGCACATACAACCTCCAAGACTCACAACCTCCAAGACGCACATACAACCTCCAAGACGCACATACAACCTCCAAGACTCATATACAACCTCCAAGACGCACATACAACCTCCAAGACTCATATACAACCACCAAGACGCACATACAACCACCAAGACTCACCTCCGCCGTTCCATTTAGGCGGAGATCACAATAAAACCATAATGGGGGTCTTTGTGATAGCTATTAAAAAGGACATATTCTCTGGGGCTCCTCCAGACAATACAACTAAATACCCCGTTCACTGTAGGGCCAGCTCAGCCAGCCAGCCAGCCAGCCAGCCAGCCAGCCAGCCAGCCAGCCAGCCAGCCAGTCAGTCACCCACCCACCCACCCAGCCAGCACAGCCAGCCAGCCAGCCAGCCAGCCAGCCAGTCAGACACCCACCCACCCAGCCAGCCAGCCAGCCAGCCAGCCAGTCACCCACCCAGCCAGCCAGCCTGCCAGCCAGGCAGTCAGTCACCCACCCAGCCAGCCAGCCAGCCAGCCAGCCAGCCAGCCAGCCAGCCAGCCAGCCTGCCAGCCAGCCAGCCAGCCAGTCACCCAGCAGCCAGCCAGCCAGCCAGCCACCCACCCACCCAGCTCAGCCAGCCACCCACCCACCCACCCAGCTCAGCCAGCCACCTTTCAGGTTGCTGCTAAAATTTTAGCTTAACGGAAAATTTCACCAGGCTCTTGGACCCCGTTATTCCGGCTCTTCTGCAACCTGCTCGTAAAGTTCATTTTCCTATTTTGTGTGTGTATGTGTATGTATGTGTGTGTGTGTGTGTGTGGTGTGTGTGTGTGTGTGTGTGTTTGTGTATTCACCTAGTTGTGCTTGCGGGGTTGAGCTCTGCTCTTTCGGCCCGCCTCTCAACTGTCAATCAACTGTTTACTAACTACTTTTTTTTCTCCACACCACACACACACACACACCAGGAAGCAGCCCGTGACAGCTAACTAACGCCCAGGTACCTATTTACTGTTAGGTAACAGGGGCAGTCAGGGTGAAAGAAACTTTGCCCATTTGTTACTGCCTGGTCCGGGAATCGATCCCGCGCCACAGAATTACGAGTCCTGCGCGCTATCCACCAGGCTACCAGGCCCCGTGCGAGTGTGTGTGTGTGTGTGTGTGTATGTGTTTTCGTGGTTGCGCACGAACGTGCGTACCTTCGCGAACACATTCCTATACGCATACACAGTTTCTAGCTTACACATTATGCACACAGTTCCAATGTACTTTCATAATTACACCCAATACCTTCACAGAATTTACATTCCATTAAGCAATTAAAACCCCCATAAAGAAAATCCAATATTAGAAAAAATATATATATAATATGACTCTCCGTCTTAAATATACACTTACACCCCCGACTCTAACCCGCGGGGAATATTACGCAAAATGCAACATTTTACCTTCGACGTCTCAATATCAGTTATTTCCTGCGGTACAAGTGTCGGGGAAAAACACACCGCTAATCTTCCCCGCAGTTTCCCTGTGATTGCCATGGCGGGTTGAGCTGTGATTGGCTGATAATATCCGTCATTTGTTTGGGAGGAGGATTGAACGTCACCCGTCTAATATGAAACCTCTCCTCCTCCGTCCACACGGTATTTTAGTGCCATTTCCTGTTTTTTTTTGTGTGTGTGTATGATTCCTTTAAACGTCTTTTCGCCTTGTCATCCTCCTCTTCACAATTGCGTTTGTTTTCACTTGTTTGATGGTTGAGGCTGTGATGGTTGTTTGCCGTGGGTGGTCCCCAGGGTTGAGGACCTGTGTTCACCTAGTTGTGCTTGCGGAGGGTTGAGCTCTGGCTCTTTGGTCCCGCCTCTCAACTGTCAATCAACTGGTGTACAGATTCCTGAGCCTATTGGCCTCTATCATATCTACATTTGAAACTGTACTCACCTAATTGTGCTTGCGGGGTTGAGCTTTGGTTCTTTGGTCCCGCCTCTCAACTGTCAATCAACTGGTGTACAGATTCCTGAGCCTACTGGGCTCTATCATATCTACATTTGAAACTGTGTATGGAGTCAGCCTCCACCACATCACTTCCTAGTGCATTCCATTTATTAACTACTCTGACACTGAAAAAATTTTTTCTAACGTCTCTGTGGCTCATCTGGGTACTAAGTTTCCACCTGTGTCCCCTTGTTCGTGTCCCACCCGTGGTGAAGAGTTTGTCTTTGTCCGCCCTGTCAATTCCCCTGAGAATTTTGTAGGTGTGTGTGTGTGTGTGTGTGTGTGTGTGTGTGTGTTGTGTGTGTGTGTGTGTGTGTGTGTGTGTGTGTGTGTGTTGTGTGTGTGAAGGTTTCATATTTCATATCTTGGTGACATTTTCATCGTCTTATTTAAATTATGTATTTCTTGAGGGATCGGGATTCATGCTAAATAATTTGTTAGACTTTTGTCATGATAATGTTGTTTTTCTCTTAACTCTGCGCAGTGGGCTCACATGCGATTGTACCCCAGTTCGAATCCAGGGCAGGGTGAGATATCTGGGGGAATGTTTCCTTACACCTGATACATTTGTTCACCTAGCAGTGACATAAGTACCCATATGTTTATACGTGTCTGTACACCCACCTGTCTATCGATCACGATACACCCACCTGTCTATCGATCACGATACACCCACCAGTCTCCCGAAGAGATTGATCACTACTGGTAGATTGAACTGGGAGGGGGGAAGAAGGGAGGGGGATCTTAAAATATGTCATAACATATCATGGATAAACTGGTGTACGGGGAACCTGTACACCAGTAATTGACAGTTGAGAGACGGGACCAATGATCCGAAGCTCAACCCCGCAAGCACAACTAGGTGAGTACGCACACACACACACACACAAACACACACGTACACATACACACGTACACATACCAACCTTTGCTGAAATGCTGAAGAGCGCAGGAGCAATGTCCACAGACAGGGAAGTTGTAATGAAAGCAGTAACCTCACAGGAGGCAGCTAGATGCACAAGCCAGCTAATGGAAAGGAAAAGAGCTGTAGTAGTGGTAGGTGTGAAGGAACAAGAGGATTCCGACCAGGAGGCCTGGTCGACGACTGGGCCGCGGGGACGCTGAGCACTGGAAGCACTTCAAGGTAACCTCAAGGTAAGGTACTAGACCAGACATATTGCAATAAATATAATGCAACAGCGTCGGAGCCGGTCGGTCGAGCGGACAGCACGCTGGACTTGTGGTCCTGGGTTCGATCCCAGGCGCCGGCGAGAAACAATAGGCAGAGTTTCTTTCACCCTATGCCCCTGTTACCTAGCAGTAAAATAGGTACCTGGGTGTTAGTCAGCTGTCACGGGCTGCTTCCTGGGGGTGGAGGCCTGGTCGAGGACCGGGCCGCGGGGACACTAAAAACCCCGTAATCATCTCAAGATAACCTCAAGATAACCGAAGCCTGCTTCTGTAAAATAGCGCAAGATTACACTGGGACTATTGCTTGGCTACAAGCACTCTCCTTTACGCTTGTCAGCATTATATGATTTGCTTGTGAACCGCTATGAACGCTTACAGTGGCTTGTCTCTCAAGGAGACAGCAAGTTAAGTGACCGGTCGACTTGTGAGAATCACACGGAGACGCCAAGAGGAAGTCAGGTGGTAATGGGGCCATACATAACCAACTCCCCCCCCCCCCCCCGCCTCCCCGAGTCTACGGGCTCACCATAGCCCGTGCTACATGGACACTTCGTTCTGAGTAGCTAAATCTAAAAACAACAACAACATCAACTCTCCGCGTCGGAACTATACCGGGAACAAGCCGCGTGGGAACCGGTAGAGTACAATCCTGAGGCCAGATTCACGATGCAGTTACGCAAGTACTTACGAACGTTTACATCTTTTCTCAATCTTTGGAGGCTTTGTTTATCTTTATTAAACAGTTTACAAGCATGAAAACTCCCAATCAGCTGTTGTTATTGTTATAAACAGCCTCCTGGTGCTTCGGAGCTCATTAACTGTTTAATAAATGTAAACAAACCCGTCAAAGATTGAGAAAAGATGTACACAATCGTAAGTGTTTGCGTAACTACTTCGTGAATCTGGCCCCAGTTACAGGAAACTACACCTTTGATCCGTGTTCTTCGTTATTTATGCAAGTCTAAGAAGTATGGATAGTTTTGGGTAATTCAAAGAACCCTTCTAAACACGTCCAATGGACGGACAGCGTTCGGGATTCGCAGCCCACAGATCCGCTTCGATTCTCAGCATAGCCATAAGTGCGTAGTTTCGTTCATCTGATGCCTCTGTTCACCTAACAGTAAATATATACTTGACAGTTAGAGAGCTGCTTCCTGGGGAAGTGTGTGTTTGTGTGGATTCACCTAGTTGTGCTTGAAGGGGTTGAGCTCTGCTTTTTCGGCCCGCCTCTCAACTGTCAATCAGTCAATTGTTACTAACTTTTAATTCCACCCCCCCCCCCCACACACACACAGGAAGCAGCCCGTAACAGCTGTCTAACTCCCAGGTACCTATTTACTGCTAGGTAACAGGGGCATCAGGGTGAAAGAAACTTTGTCCATCTGGATGCACGATGCTTGGAGGAGGGGGACGATTGGACGTACGATGCTCGGAGGAGGGAGACGACTGGACGTACGATGCTCGGAGGAGGGAGACGACTGGACGTACGATGCTCGGAGGAGGGAGACGACTGGACGTACGATGCTCGGAGGGAGACGACTGGACGTACGATGCTCGGAGGGAGACGACTGGACGTACGATGCTCGGAGGGAGACGACTGGACGTACGATGCTCGGAGGGAGACGACTGGACGTACGATGCTCGGAGGGAGACGACTGGACGTACGATGCTCGGAGGAGGGAGACGACTGGACGTACGATGCTCGGAGGAGGGAGACGACTGGACGTACGATGCTCGGAGGAGGGAGACGACTGGACGTACGATGCTCGGAGGAGGGAGACGATTGGACGTACGATACTGGAAGGCGTGGGACGACACTCAAAGGACTGGTGGAAGAGATAGGCGATGCGACACCCCGCCTTTCGTGGCATCAAGGCCTCCCTTGCCTAAGGGGGGTCGCCTCTTTTGTGCCGTCGCCTTCCTCGCTTTACGACCGTTTAAACTGTCACTCAAACACACATGACACAGCGTCAGGCGGGCCCGTAAACACGAGCTGCTGCAGCTGACCACCCCGCCGCACCCCCTTCAGGCCCTGCTGCTGGGGGAGCCCCACCACACAGCCCAGCTCTCTTTAAAACAGCTTCGTATGGATTATGCCAAGATGCTTCAGAAAGACCCTTCCCTACCCTCCTCCCGGGGAACATAAACCAGTAATTATAAAGCGGGCTCCATCACACTGAGCCGCGCCCAGACCTCGCTAATCTGTGCATGTGGCTCTGTCTCACGCTTCTTCCGCTGCGCAGCGCCTTGCTTCTCACACGCGCAGGGTGGAGGGGGGGGGGCAGCTGCTGCATGTGATGATGTGCTACACTGGTCAGCTGCACCGTCACACAGCTCACCACATGCACCACCAACTAAGTGATCAAATGCACCACCAGTCAGCTGATCGGACAACCTGTTAGCATACTATACATACTACCAGTGTCCGTGGTGTAGTGGTAAGACACTCGCCTGGCGTTCCGCGAGCGCTTTGTCATGGGTTCGTATCCTGGCCGGGGAGGATTTACTGGGCGCAAATCCTTAACTGTAGCCTCTGTTTAACGCAACAGTAAAATGTGTACTTGGTTGTAACAACGATTCTTCGCGGCGGGGATCGTATTCCAGGGACCTGCCCGAAACGCTACGCGTACTAGTGGCTGTACAAGAATGTAACAACTCTTGTATATATCTAAAAAAAAACACCTTCTCACACCACTGTACCTCAGCACCGCCTAGCCCACCCTAGCACTACCTAGCCCACCACGCCACAACCTAGCCCACTACAAGCTCCCCGTTCCCCCCCACCACCACCTAAGCTATCAGAACTAAATGAGTGGGTTAAACATACTAACCTGTAGAGGAAGATGAGAGGTCACAGATACGGGGAGCTCAGTAAGGCGAGACTTGGAAGACAACAAATTAAATAATGCAATTTATTGCTCATAAATGTGCTAATACAACAAATAACATCACACCACAAAATAAATGTTGACGAGAAGAAACCCCCGCTGTTTCAAGAGGCCATGGAGGCAAGCCAAGGAGAAGACCAAACACCATATGTGATGCTGGAACACATTAGAATATCGCTTAGAAATCTAAATCACGACTCTTTCCAAGAGAATCTCAGCAGTATGTGTCAGACCAACACTGGAATATGTAGCACCGGCCTGGAATCCGTCCCTTGTAAAGAACAAAATAAAAAATTGGAAAAGTACAATGGTTTGCAGCAAGACAGAGCTAGAGTGTTAAGCTAATAGAAAGATCAATAGAACTAGATCTCTCAACCCTAGAGAATAGACGAGACAAAGAGGATATGATTACAATCACACAAAATACTGAAGGGATGATGAACACATAAAGAGTTATGTGTCCAAATTCTTTTACATTGAAAAAAATTAGGACAAGAGGACATAAGTGGAAGCTGGAAACGCAAATGAGTCCAAGAAATATAAGGAAATCCTCGTACCCTGTACGGGTGGTCAAGAAGTGGAATGACCTGAAAGAAATAGTTGTGGAAGCCACCACCATTCACAACTACAAGGCCTGATTCGACAAAGAATTTGAACATTTAGGTAAATTATAACACAACATGTACAAAAAAGGCTAATAGCCTTTCGTACAGCCAGCCCACCCCACCACCACCTAGCCCACAACACAGCCAGCCCACCCCACCACCACCTAACCCACAACACAGCGAGAGAAGGGCCCCACAACCCACAGAGAAGGGTGGGCAGACTGCATATTTTTGGATTGTCAGAAAGCCTTTGATACAGTACCACACAAGAGGCTAGTGAAAAAGCTGGAGATGCAGGCTGGAGTGAAAGGGAAGGTACTCCGTTGGATACAGGAGTACCTAAGCAACAGGAGACAAAGAGTCAGTGTGAGGGGTGAGGTCTCAGATTGGCGAGACGTTACGAGTGGAGTCCCGCAGGGGTCAGTCCTTGGACCTATACTGTTTCTGATATATGTAAATGATCTCCCAGAGGGTATAGAATCGTTTCTCTCAATGTTTGCCGATGATGCAAAAATTATGAGGAGGATTGAAACTGAGGATGATAGTAGGAGGCTACAAGAAGACCTAGACAGACTGAGTGAATGGTCCAACAAATGGCTGTTGAAGTTCAACCCGAGTAAATGCAAAGTAATGAAACTAGGCAGTGGAAACAGGAGGCCAGACACAGGATACAGAATAGGAGATGAAGTACTTAATGAAACGGACAGAGAGAAAGATCTAGGAGTTGATATCACACCAAACCTGTCTCCTGAAGCCCACATAAAAAGGATAACATCTGCGGCATATGCGAGGCTGCCTAACATCAGAACAGCGTTCAGGAACCTGTGTAAGGAATCATTCAGAATCTTGTACACCACATATGTAAGACCAATCCTGGAGTATGCAGCCCCAGCATGGAGCCCGTACCTTGTCAAGCACAAGACGAAGCTGGAAAAAGTCCAAAGGTATGCCACTAGACTAGTCCCAGAACTAAGAAGCATGAGTTACGAGGAAAGGCTGCGGGAAATGCACCTTACGACACTGGAAGACAGAAGAGTAAGGGGAGATATGATCACAACCTACAAAATCCTCAGAGGAATCGACCGGGTAGACAAGGACAAACTATTCAACACTGGGGGGACGCGAACAAGGGGACACAGGTGGAAACTGAGTACCCACATGAGCCACAGAGACGTTAGAAGGAACTTTTTCAGTGTCAGAGTAGTTAACGGATGGAATGCTTTAGGCAGTGATGTGGTGGAGGCTGACTCCATACACAGTTTCAAGGGTAGATATGATAGAGCCCAGTAGGCTCGGGAATCTGTACACCAGTTGATTGACAGTTGAGAGGCGGGACCAAAGAGCCAAAGCTCAACCCCCGCAAGCACAAATAGGCGAGTACAAATAGGTGAGTACAGCCAGCCCACCCCACCACCACCTAACCCACAACACAGCCAGCCCACCCCACCACCACCTTACCAGAACACAGCCAGCCCACCTCACCACCACCTAACCCACAACACAGCCAGCCCACCCCACCACCACCTAACCCACAACACAGCCAGCCCACCCCACCACCACCTAACCCACAACACAGCCAGCCCACCTCACCACCACCTAACCCACAACGCAGCCAGCCCCCCACCACCACCTAACCCACAACACAGCCAGCCCACCCCACCACCACCTAACCCACAACACAGCCAGCCACCCCACCACCACCTAACCCACAACACAGCCAGCCCACCCCACCACCACCTAACCCACCACAGCACTACCACACAACCATAAGGTGGGGTATCATAAACCACAGTGAACAGCTCTGCTGATTGCCAAACCACGCACCCCCTCCCCCCCTTCCCATGAACCAGCACTAACCACAGGGTCTGGGGTCAGGGGAGAGAGTGAGGGAAGGGGAGAGAGAGAGGGAAGAGGGAGAGAGTGAGGGAAGGGGGAGAGTGAGGGAAGAGGGAGAGAGTGAGGAGGAGGAGGAAGAGGGAGGGGGTTTCTTGGGAGAGGGGTTATTAAATACAGACAAATGCCACCCCGATTTATTTTTAATCTGGCACTTTTTGGCACCTGAACCTGTAGCGGAACAGCATAACAGCCAATTCTCTCGATGATGCCATTCCGTATAAAATGCGACTGTTTAGCTTTACTCAATAACGTGCGAACTCAAGCAACCCGCGAAAGAGGAGAGAAGTATAACACCAGGCAGCACGGGTTTAGACACCGCAGAGGGGCCCATACAGCTATAGCCCTGATCTACCAGCATATAGCCAATGCAGTGTCGAAAAAAGATCAGTGAAATAGTGCTTAGAGACGTTTCGAAAGCCTTTGACAAAGTGTGGCACACAGGGCTAAAATATAAGATATCTGAGTTAGGACTTCCTGAGAGATTTACTGCTACTCTCTGCAGCTTTATAGACAACAGAACTGCTAGGCTTAATATCGGCAGCTACTTGGGTGACGTAATAGAACTGAAAAGTGGAGTACCACAAGGAAGCTGCCTCTCCCCCACTCTATTCAACATATATACAGCGGACCTACCCAACCCCACCATGGAGAATACATCACATACGCTGACGATGTCACCCAAATAATTTGCCAACCGGGACCATCAAAGCCGCTACTAGCCAACAAGACCAAGGCAGCAATTGAATTCATAAACAACTTTGAGAAGCAATGGAAAATTAGCACAAACAAAAGTTTCAGATAATACACATTGCAAAAAGAAACCCGGACCCCATCATCCTTAACAACCGCTCGGTCCAATAAGCGGAGGTAGGCAGAATACTGGGACTCATCATCAATAGAACAGGGATAAACATTCACGTAAGGGACCGACTAAACAAAGCCAAAACAGCTTAGGGAAACTGAGAAGATTCCGAAGCCTCAGTACTACCATTCAGATCCACCTATATAAGGCTCTAGTTCGGCCGCACTTAGAGTATCCCCCAGTACCACTACACACCATAAAGAAAACTAACATGCAGAAACTGCAAGCAGTGCAAAATAAGGCACTACGGAGAGCAGCAAAACACCGTCCACCATATGATCAGACAATCCAGGAGCTCCATGAACTCCTGACACACAGCCACTAAACATCAGATTGCAGCACCAAGCCATCAGGGTGTGGAACACCATTGAAATGTAGAGGACCTAATGTTTGAAAGATTGCTCNGTTAACAATGACATTCACTAAGATTCGAACAGTGTGGGGTTGAAGACGCCTCCTCGGAGTTCCAAGCTCAGTATTCTTTGGCTTTCGTTCCTATGAAATAAGTCTTTAATTCATTTCACAGATTCTTCCAGCTAAAACCCATTCATGCAAGCTAATCCAGGATCTCAATCCCCTTGTGCTTTATCAAAAGCTCCTTTGATGTCAACAAACACAGTGTACTTATCTGCGTTATTAGCTACATAATTTACTATGCAATTAGCTGCACTCCGCCGTTCAACAAATCCCGTTAAGCCGTTCCCCACATCGACCTATTTTGTATGATAGAATGATCATTTCAAGCATCTTGCACGTGCAAGATACGAGACTAACAGGCCTGTAATTGCCACTTTCTCTGAGTTTCGGAACAAGGACAATTACTGCAAGTTTCCATTGTGTGGGCAACACTAACAAGTCATACCTGAATGTTGCAAAGAGATAGATTAGTGTGGATTCCCCGAGAAGAGTGCCCAGGAAACTTACAGCCCTCCGGCACATCTTACACCTTCTTGAACAGCAGTGGTTGGAAAACCTTACATGAAGCACATCTTCCCTCCCATCTTGAGTATGTACCGCTCTCCTGGACGGCCTGCCTCCAACTCAGAATCTTGGATAAGGTGAAGAACCGTGCAAGAAGGCTGGTCTTGACCCGTTCTGACTGAACCGGTTCGAGCAACAGAGCCTTCAACACCGCTGAAATGTTGCAGGAGATACTGTTATGTAAATGCAACATTCTCAAGTTGATGAACGGTGTGAGGTTGGCACCCTTAACACAAGGCGCTTAAGCACCACAACAGCCTCATGTTCGTAATGCCTTTCTCAAGAAAGGCATTACCAACATGAGGTAATGAGGCATGTAAAGTAATGCCTCATGGAGTCATGAGGCATTACTTTCTCATGACTCCATCAGCTATCATCGCCAGACTTGATTCACATCTGGACCTTGTGTGCTCAACGCCTTGATACGTGTGACATTAAGTCTAGCCATCCAACCCGTCCTCGCAAATTCGTATAGTCAATATTGACTTATTAAATAAGTGCATAGGTGACATACTTAACATAATAGTTTTCCTTGAAAAGCTTCATAGAAAACACCGACCTTACCTAACCTACTTAGTATGTTAAGATAAGCATCTTATTGCTTCGTAATTACAATTATTACCTAACCTATACCTATAATAGGTTAAGTAACAATTGTAATTACGAAGCTATAAGATGCTTATTTTAACATACTAAGTAGCTTAGGTAAGGTCGGTGTTTTCTATGAAGCTTTTCAAGGGAAACTATTATGTTTAGTATGTCACCTATGCACATAACTAATAAGTCAATATTGACTATACGAATTTGCGAGGACGGGTTGAGCCATCCCATGGTGGCTCTCACAAAGAGGTGGCTTCTTGCTCCTCCTCTTCCCTGTATGAAAGTTATTTAGTATTACAGTTAGTTTATTCCTATTATATAAATAATAAGCAGATCTGGAGTATACGTGGAGTATACCTGGATTACACCTGGAGGTATACTAGGTATACCTACCCAGTTTGGTAGTTTTACTCTCCCAGGCCGGCCTGAGGCCAGGCTTCACTTGGAATGGCTTGATCTAAAAGGCTGTTGTTTGGAGCGGCCCGGAGGCCCACACACACACTACAGCCTAGTTGATCCGGCACTTGCTACAGCCAAGAGGTGACAGCAACACACACACTCAGTCACTGTCATGGTGGCTGTGGAGGATACATTGTGCTACATGGTGGCTGTGGGGATACATAATGCTACATGGTGGCTGTGGGGGATACATTGTGCTACATGGTGGCTGTGGAGGATACATAATGCTACATGGTGGCTGTGGAGGATACATAGTGCTACATGGTGGCTGTGGAGGATACATAGTGCTACATGGTGGCTGTGGAGGATACATAATGCTACATGGTGGCTGTGGGGGATACATAATGCTACATGGTGGCTGTGGAGGATACATAGTGCTACATGGTGGCTGTGGAGGATACATAGTGCTACATGGTGGCTGTGGAGGATACATAATGCTACATGGTGGCTGTGGAGATACATAATGCTACATGGTGGCTGTGGAGGATACATAATGCTACATGGTGGCTGTATCTTCGGCGACAGGTCCCCCATCTCAGTGTGGGTGATAAGATACCGCACTTGTATTGGTTCATCTTGACTGGGACAGAAACCTCCGTTAGGTTTATCGAGATGTCTCGACCCTAAGCAACCCACAACAGTTGGCTAACTCCAGGGCTTCCTGCTGATGCTACGTGACTATATAAGGACCCGGGTGTAAGGATACTTATCCTAATCATATTCAGTTAGTCCTATGCACAGTGCAAATCACAGTACCTGTTGAATCTATAAATAATATGGAGTTTATAAGACGGAAGGGAACCCGCGTACCTAAGTTATTACTTTGTGTATAGGGAATTCTCTCTCTCTCTCTCTCTCTCTCTCTCTCTCTCTCTCTCTACTCTCTCTCTCTCTCTCTCTCTCTCTCTCACACACAGGAGAAATCGTTGCTCCAAAGCAGGCGATCTACTGCACAGTGAAGCCACAATGATATCATATGTACTCGGGTCTTGTGGGTAATGCAAGTTCGCCAGTTCGATCCCAGGCCATCCACTCTTCCAGTTTAGAAGCATTTGAGGTGCGTAATTACTTGCCTCCTAGAGTTAGCGAGCTCTTGTGTCCGCTAATGTCCGAGTGAAGACACCTCGCTGTTCCGGTTAAATGAGAAGTATGACGCATCTTGCTGAACACTGCGTAAAAACCGGTTAAGTGAGAAGGAAATACGAGATGCAGAGAGATGGCAGGGGGGATAGATGGAGGATAGAGAGAGGGGGGGGATAGATGGAGGATAGAGAGAGAGGGGGGATAGATGGAGGATAGAGACGGATAAGGGAAGTAGAGATTAATGGTTGAGGAGGAGGAAGACTCAAGCCTTACCAATTTTTCCCATAATGAACAATTAACCTACACTAACTAACAGTTTAATTAACAGTTTAACTAACAGTTAGTTAGTATTAACTGACACTAACAATTGACCTTCATTCGGAGGTTCTACCTACCTTACTTTAGAGATTGGAAGGGACTTTCCGGTACTTTGGCTCATCATGGCTCAGCCGGCAGTGCGTGTGTTTGGGGACTCCAGGGAATGACTCCAGCGGGTTAACAATGAATAGATCAGGTGGGTGGCTTGGGTTTGTACGTTTCCAGTTGAGCTAAACAGTTTCATTTTGTTACGGAGTGACAAACGGAGAGAACCAGCTGGAGTGTAAACGTATTAAAAGTTAAGAAACACAGTACTGTGAGCCGTGGGAGAGTAACCAAACTGCTGTAATAAGAAATACTGAAGCCGTACTGTGGGATCGAACTCGCGTCTCCGAACTTCTCATAAATATTACCTGATATGAACACATTTAGTGAGTTCTTAGAGTACTAAAGAAGACACTTAGAACACCATGCCGTGCCATCCTCCAAGCCCCCCCCAAGAGCAACATACTGGCCACCCCCCCCCCACACAAGACAACTACTGACCCCCCCCCAAGAACAACATACTGACCCCCCCCCACAAGAACAACATACTGACCCCCCCCCCAAGAACACATACTGACCCCCCCCCCACAGAACAACATACTGACCCCCCCCCCCCACACTACTCATTCTACTCTATATTGACGTGTGTTGGGAGGGCGAGAATTTATCATTTTGCTCTTTGATTTGGTCGGGATAGGGAAGGTCTAGCTTCAAGTTGGGTCGGCGTTCAATTATCGATGGTCCAAGTGGTTGGGCATTATTCTTGTTCATTTCCTCTTGAAGGTGTTGTGCATTACCTTTCAGGGGGGGAAGTTATCTTGAAATGATTTCGGGGCTTTAGTGTCCCCGCGGCCCGGTCCTCGACCAGGCCTCCACCTCCAGGAAGCAGTCCGTGACAGCTGACTAACTCCCAGGTACCTATTACTGCTAGGTAACAGGGCATAGGGTGAAAGAAACTCTGCCCATTGTTTCTCGCCGGCGCCCGGAACGAACCCAGGACCAAAGGATCACGCGTCCAGTGTTCTGTCCGCCTAGCCACCAGCCACCGGGGGGGGGGTATCTTTCAGCAATGGGGAAAGATTTGCAGGAAACATTAGCGGACCGTTCCCATGTTCTGTGGGACATAAAGCAAACTTTTAGTATACCTGGAGTATACCTGGAGTATAGTAGCCTAGAGTATACCTGGATGGGTTCTGGGATGTTCTCTATCCGCATGCCCGGTTAGTGGCTTGTCTTGTGATAACTTGGTCCACCAGGCTGTTGCTTTGAGCCGCCCGCAGGCCCACATATCCTTTACAACATCTAAGCCTCGCCTCCAATCTCTACAATTGGATGGATTAAAGGCACTCTATTTTGACCTTTCCTGCACATCATTCTAATCATCATTCAGTTTCCTACTACTCCGGTCCACCATCACTCATATCAATCGCTGTTTCATCCAACTTTCAAACTTTGAAACATTTAAAGTTTCAAGCGAGAATTTGTGTAGCGTGATAATGTACACTTATAAATTAGCGCTGAGTAGTAAGCCTGTCCGGAGACATTACGCTTAAACAACACAACCATGTAACCGTCACTACTGTAAGGACAGTGATTGGCTGCTTAACGAGAGCCTTTCAAACAAGAGAATGTTTTGATATGCTGAAACCATTTTACTGCAACAAGCCAAAAGGAGGCTCCTAGCGATGACCGGGCCGCGGTGACGACTAAGCCCCGATGAAGGCACCTCAAGGTAGGTTCCCTATGACGCTTGAACCATTGCACACACTAACAGACCTGCAAATGTTACTACCCTGAAACACAAGCGAGAGATGAGAGGTTATCTTAAGGTTATCTTGAGATGATTTCGGGCTTAGTGTACTCCGCGGCCCGGTCCTCGACCAAGCCATCCACCACCAGGAAGCAGCCCGTGGCAGCTGTCTAACTCCCAGGTACTACTTTACTGCTAGGTAAACAGGGAGATCAGGAGTGAATGAAACTCCTTTTTGCCCATTTGCTCCACCTCCACCGGGGATCGAGCCCGGAACCTCAGGACTACGAATCCGAAGTGCTGCCCACCCAGCTGTCAGAATCACACAATAAGAAAATATTAAGAGGACTCTGTACCAAATCTGCACAGCGAAATAATCCTTACGAAACCAAAAGGAGCAGAAACGTGCAAAACAGACCCATTGAAAAAGCCCCCATTTTCTCTAAGGAACGAGGTCTTAACAAATGGTCAAGGCCCGATGGCTTTTCACTCCCCATTTCCTCCCTTACCCCTTAACTCATAGGCCAACACACACACACCACCAAAAATCCCAGAGGAATCGACCGGGTAAAAGGATAACTATTACACACTGGTGGTGAGACGCGAACAAGGGACACAGTGGAAACTGACGTACACACATGAGCCACAGAGACGTTAGAAGGAACTTTTAAGCGTGTCAGATGTAGTTAACGGATGTGAATGCTGTTAGGCAGTGATGTGGTGGAGGCTGACCTCCATACACAGTTCAAGGGTAGATATGATAGAGGCCCAATAGGCTCTAGGACATCTGTACACCAGTTGATTGACAGTGGAGAGGCGGGACCAAAGAGCCAAAGCTCAACCCCCGCAAGACAAAATAGGTGACGTACAAACATAGGTGAGTACACACACATCTGTTCAAGACGGAATTTCACGAACACGTGCAAAGTATTAAACTGATCACCCACAGCCTGTGGTTGTTATGTCAGGCGACGTCTCGGTGGCAACCACCAACAGTCTGGTCCAACCACAGCGTGTACTACCAGGAATGGAATAGGCAGAGAAAGTACGGAGGGAGGGGTAAACAAGAACAAATGAAGAAGACAGAACAGAAGAGACAAGGAGCAGTTGGAGTGGAAATGAAAGAGGGTGGAAGGGGGATGGGAGAAACGCAGAGAGCGAGGGACGGATGAATTAAATTGAATATAATTCCCGGGTTACGGAGGAGGGAGGGGAGGGTAGGTGGAAGTTAGTGAAGAAGGACGAGGGAAGTTGGAGGCAAAGGTAGGACGATGGAAGGAGGAGGAGGACCACGGAGATTATCTGAGAAAGGAACAGGGGGAGGAATAATTCAGCACAGGAAGGGTAGTGTAATGAAAGGGAGGAAAGAGGGGGAGTTTTCACAGAGGGGGGAAACGGGAAAATATATATGGCCAAAAAGACCTTTTCAGCTGAATAGATAAGAAAAACAAAGATGCCTTATGGGAGATTTTTTCTAATTTGAATGAACACACTGAGGGGACCTGGTCATGTATACAGCTGCCCTAGACTAAATGAAGGGGTACACAGTGTTAAGAGGAGGGGATCAAGTAATTGTACAGCTGGACAGGCGACCTGGACGGTTACAAGACGACCTGGACGGCTACAAGACGACCTGGACAGCTACAAGACGACCTGGACAGCTACAAGACGACCTGACACTACAGCGACCTGACAGCTACAAGACGACCTGGACGCTACAAGACGACCTGGACAGCTACAGGACAGCCAGGACCTGGACAGCTACAAGACGACCTGGACAGCTACAAGACGACCTGGACGTACAAGACACCTGGACAGCTACAAGACGACCTGGACAGCTACAAGACGACCTGAACAGCTACAAGAGACGACGCCTGACAGCTACAAGACGACCTGGACAGCTACAAGACGACCTGGACAGCTACAAGACGACCTGGACAGCTACAAGAGACCGAACTACAAGACCTGACAGTGAGACATGGACAGCTACAAGACACCTAGACGACCTGGACAGCTACAAGACGACCTGGACAGCTACAAGACGATTGGACAGCTACACAGAGACCTGGACAGCTACAAGACGACCTGGACAGCTACAAGACGACCTGGACAGCTACAAGACGACCTGTACAAGCCTTCAAACTTGACAGATGCAGTGTTCTGAGATTAGTAATAGTAACAAGTGTTTGAGTATAGGAAGATCTACGAGTCGTGATTTATAGGGATCTTAAGTAAAAAAATGTATGCATAAATATACGGAATAGGGACAAGTAGGGTACTGGGACTCATATTCACAAGCGTAGTAAACAAGATATTCAAGAATTTAAATATGTCAACACAAAATAAAACACAAAACAATGGATATAAATTAGATAAGTAAAATTTAGGAAAGACCTGGGTAAATACTGGTTGTTGACAGGGTTATTAATTATAGAACAAATTACCGGGTAACATAATAAACGTGGGATGTTGGTTTGTTTTCAAGCGTAGGTTAGACATATATATGACTGACCTTGGGTGGATATAAATAGCTGCGTCATATAGGCCAATATACCTTTTATAGTCTCATTTATTATGGTGTCCTTATGGTTAATGAATGCACTTTCAATAAGGAATATTGTGAGACTTTATCCCAGTTGCTGCTCGCAGAGTCGGCACCTGGAGTGCTCAGGATTGAGACTCGGACACCTGTAGCCACGGTTGATACCTGATTGATGGGGTTCTGGGAGTTCTTCTACTCCCCAAGCGGAGGCCACCAGGCTTGACTTGTGAGAGTTTGTCCACAGGCTGTTGCTTGAGGGCCCGCAGGCCACATACCCACCACAGCCCGGCTTGAGTCCGGTACATCCTGTGCCAGAGGAATAAGCTCTAGGTTCCCTCTTGAAGATTTCCACCTACATGAGATTGATTCCGGCGCAATATCTGTTGATCCGCGTACTCACATGAGGAACGGGGTCCCATAACGGCTGGTAATTGTTGACCAGCCCAATAAGGAAGGGGACGAGTTTCGGCGGTGTCGGACCATTCTCAAGTCGTATTGTGACTTTGAGAATGGTCCAGGACGGACCGAAACGTCGTCGTCCCTTCACTTTCTAGTGATGTGGTCTGGTCAACATTACACGAGTATGAGTAATGTTGACCACGACGGTGAGAGCAAATGTTGGTAGCACATGTAAAGCCTTGAGAAGTACACGTCGACGAGGATGGAAGGAAGGAAGGGGAGGAGGGTAAGAATGGAGGATAGATGGTGGGGATAACAGGATGGAGGGAGTGTCTGAGAGCCCTTGAAGACAGGCAAGGAAATGGAGAGCACCAGTTCAGCTCCTCGGTGGCTCCCTCTCGGTCCACAGTCATGGAAAGGGAAACGTGAAAGGCATCCAGAGACCCGTAACCCACTCGCCCCACGGAAGACATGACTGCACTTTTCCTGGATTGTCAGGCGGTGTTTGATACAGTGCCCAATGTGAAACGATCCACAAGTTGCATTAACACAAGGACGTCACTGGCGCCGCAAAAAGAACGTCACTGGCGCCGCAAGAAGAACGTCATTGGGCCGCAAGAAGGACGTCACTGGGGCCGCAAGAGTATGCGCCGCAAGAAGGCGTCACTGGCGCCGCAAGAAGAACGTCACTGGGGCCGCAAGCTAGACGTCATTGGCGCCGCAAGAAAGGACGTCACTGGCGCCGCAAGACAGAACGTCACTGGCGCCGCAAGAAGGAAGCATTGGCGCCGCAAGAAGGACGTCATGGCGCCGAAGAAGGACGTCACTGGCGCCGCAAGAAGGACGTCATTGGCGCCGCAAGGAGGACGTCACTGGCGCTGCAAGAAGGACGTCATGGCGCTGCAATGAAGGACGTACTGGCGCCGCAAGAAGGACGTCACTGGCGCCGCAAGAAGGACGTCATTGGCGCCGCAAGAGGACGTCACTGGCGCTGCAAGAAGGACGTCACTGGCGCCGCAAACGAAAAACGTCACTGGCGCCGCAAGAAGGGATACGCATCACTTGGCGCCGCAAGAAGAACGTCATGGCGCCGCAAGAAGGACGTACAGGTCGCCGCAACAATTCCTCTCTCTCCTCTCTGACATCAAAAAACGCTTTATATAAACAAAATCTATTACGCGCAGTTGAAGACATTGTTTA